>JAHZMU010001529.1:0-11801 GCA_027743725.1 Rambutsinella grinnellia
GATTACTTTTGAAAATAGCTTCTCGTATGAAAATCGACTGTAAGAATTTGTCATTCTTTATAGTTTTCCCAGTTGGATGGAAATGGGCAAAGGGAAATCATAAATGCCCTCTTTTAATCATTTGGATGCTGAGCTGTGCCATCCTTGCAAATGTTTACTCAGGTTCTGTTACAAGCAAGCTTATTAGTCCGGTAAAGGATTTGATCATTTCTGATATTGAAGAACTGGAGAGAAAAAATTATATTTTTGTGTTTAAAAACGAAAACAAATTGAATCTTTTAATACGTTCGCTTGCCTCAATTCCAAAGCAATTTTATGTTCCGAAAGATATTAGCATTGTCTATAAAATAATTGGGAATTCCATTTCAATAAGTAATCAAACAAAGTTTATGGAAATGATTGCGTTTGGAGATAAATATGCATTTATTGGTTGGTGGCAAGGAACATTAAGTATTTTGGATGATTTGCGGGCAAGAATAAAATTAAAATCAGTTAATAATAGGGATACAATTAAACAAGAAAGAGATTGTTGGCTTGGAAAAAAGTTGATTGAAGCAGGACCTTACTTTTATGGTTTCCTCCCTCCCAAAAATATAAAATTGGGAATTATCTTCAAGTATTTAGTAGAAACAGGTATTTATACCAGATGGGAGGTGGAAAACAACGGTAATTTTCATTCTGGTAGAGTACAAGATAGGGCAAAAGTTTTATCCCCAACTCGGGTCAAGAAAGATGAAATTGTAGGCTTGGAAGCTTTAGGTATAAAAGGGAAAGTTAGAAAGATTTTCCTGATATGGCATTTATGCTTGATTGGTTGCTTTTTAGTTCTTGCGTTAGAGTGGAGTTGGGGGAAATGGTCTAAGTGGAAGTATTATCTAGCGGCAGCAAAGAAACTTAAAATATGTAAAGATAACTCTGATTTCAATCAGATATCCACGATTGTTTTTAAGATTTTTAAGTATAATCTTTGGCACGAATACTTTGCATTGAACATTTAAATAAATAAAAATCTTTAGTCGCACAAACAAGTTCCGAGAACAATTTTCTTTCCTAACTTTGCACAATTTATTTCTACTAATAATGATGGACTTAAAATTTCTTGTCTTTTTCTTAATCCCTCCGGTATTAATATGGTCATGTATATTAAACCACTTAATTTTTAAATATCGCTGGTATGCAGCTTTTGTTTGTAAAATTGCAAAAAAATACATTAATGATACTTAATGCTAGTTTAGTATTTATGTCAATGCCACCAGATAATTTTAAGATATTATTACACTATTAAGTGTTTATTTTCTCGGGCTAAAAGGTTTTTTTTGCCTAGATAAATTAATATGCATTAGCGTTTTATTCTAACGTAATACTTATTGATTTGCTATCTTTTAACATATGTCAGCATTTCAACAATTATTTAACAGCGTAGGTTAGAGAAAGTCCGAGGCAACAGGAGAGAAAATTGTGAAAAATGACACAACACGTTGTAAAGTTTGGGGAAAGTGTTGCTTGGGATTACTATTTTGGGGACCAATCCTTGATCTCCACAGCCTTAATCACTTATCCAAAACTGCGCGACTTGCACAGAAATGAGATTAACCCTCCGCCTCATTTCACAGTACCCATGATAGTTTTCTCAAATCTACTTGCCTCATCCATAAATAAGTCACTGTGGCTTTCGCCTGATAAAATAATAAATGGTATCTCACCCCTAATATTAGATCGTGCGGGACCCACAATTGTACCCGAATGCCTTCCCAATCTCTTCCAAACGAGGTCACCATTAACACTCTGGCAGGCCTACAAGTCCAAACAAGAGAAGCCAATATTTTCTCAGATTTTTGATTTCAAACTCAACTTTATGTATTGCAGTGAAACGAAGTTGGAACATGAGCCATTTTGGAATTTGCAAATTTTTCTTGAAGCTTTTCATTACAAAATTTGGCTTTGTTTGATCACATTATTTTTTGCATTCGCATCTTTTCTTTGGCGGAAATTTGAATCAATGACTTTACTCATTCTTTTCTCGTCACTCCTATCACTTGAAGCTCATCTGGGCGAAAGACGAAGCCTCCCACTTATCTTTTGGATGATGGGCTGCTTCATACTTGTGAATTGTTACTTGGCATCATTAACAAGCCATTTAATTAGCCCACCAAAAGATAATACAATATCAAGGTGGTCTGAGTTGGAGAAAAATAATTACAATTTGATTTACGACAATCCTGCCGTTCTTAATGGAATTAATTCAACATATAATAGCAGTGGTAAGAGAGGAACCGAGTCGGGGAAAACATTCCGCCGTCTAATTGCGCATGGATTTATCGCAGAAGACATGAATCTATTTTATGAGATGGTAGCATTTGGGAATAATTCAAAAATGTTTTTCTTTGCTGACCCCTGGCCAGTAGTATTTAAAAGGCTGTGGGAAACAAAAGATTTCATAAATCAGAAAGGTGTGGGTAAAGCAACAAAGAGAAACTGTTGGGTCGGAAAGGAACTAGTTATTGAGCCACATTTTTACATATTTCTTCCTCCAAAGAATGAACAACTTGCGAGAAATTTTGGGATTTTGGTTCAAGTTGGAATATTTCAGCAGTGGGCGGATGAGGAATATTCTTTATTGAAATCAACCAGGGTTCAGGATAGGGTCAAGGTGGTGAGCCCTGTCAAAATCATGGAAGATGAGAATATTATTGATGCATTAGCAATGACAGGGAAGCTCCTGAAAGCATTTTTTATTTGGCTTGTTGGAATAGTCGGATGTTTAATTGCAATTGCTCTAGAGATGTTGGTTAAAAAATTAAAATGTGAAGATTTGTGAGAGCGTTTTCATACAATGCCCCATTTTCCATTAATGATAAATAATCAAGGTCGAAAATCCGATAAAAAAAGAGTAAAGCGTACCATATGCTTTAACACTTTATAAAAATTAACAAGTAATTCTCAAACCAATCACGAAATTCTCCATTTAAATGTAAATTTTGGTTTACTTTCTATTATTTTAATGATGTTTTCCATGTTGTCAAGCATGGAATTTTTAATTGTTGCAATAATTGCTATTGCTTCTTTAATTCTCTTCAAGAAATTCAAAAAATCGGAAAACTTAGAAGAAAAGGCAAGTTAAAAATAAATTTGGTCGCGGTGAGAAATACGCAGTTTTTTCTTGCTGGACATTGACTATGCATCTTTGCAATTTATTAATTGTAAAAATTCAGAAAAGCAAGAGCTGCTGGATAGGAAAGAAAATGATTTATACGGGGCCACAATTTTATGCATTTATCCAACCAGACAAAAATGAAACTGCTAAATTATTTAAATTTTTGACAGAGGTAGGCATTTACCAACGGTGGTATGAATAAGGCAATGCTAATTATTATTCAAGCAGGGTTCAAGATAGGAATAGGATAAAAGGACCGACTAAAGTGATTAATGAGATTGATAAAGAAATAAGGCCATTAGGATTAAATGGTATTATTGGAAAGGTATTTGCGGCACAATCTATGTATTTTCTTTTGTTTGTGGTAGTATTTATATTTGAGATTTGGATAGGGTATAAGAAGAATTTTATTTTGAGACAGAAAAGAAAATCTTTAGAGTAAAATAATTGCAATTCTTGTAAATATTTTTTAAATACAAAACTAATTACTAGCTTGAAGCTAATCATAAACGTTTAAACTTTAGAAATCGGTGCAGATAATATCCAGGAAGTTACAATAATTGTCAAGATATTTGTTTTTGAGAGACTTTCAAGGTAATTTATAAACGGTAGTAATTACGAATAATATGCACATGCACTACTCTGCTAGTTGCTGGTCTTACAGCTGCTGTGAAATATCAAATCTATTACAATGGCAATGGAAATATCACAACCCATCTTTTTAGACATGTACGATATTTCACCAGCTTTAATAAAATCAACCTTAGAAACGTACCCTGAAATGAGATACTTTCACGAATCCGCAAACGGATCAAGACCCGATAGACTCGTTTCTCACATAATTCTTACTAGTATTCTTGCATCAGCTATAAACACTTCGTTAGCACTCCCTCCTCAGCCTTTGTGCCTTGCAACTCTTACTTCTCTCCGAAATAGATCATCCCCAACTATTCTTCCGAACGTTTACCTTTACGATATTGCAAAACAGAGCATTCTTACTATCTAGAGAATTCACCAAGACAGCAATTCGACTTATATGCCACGCTTCATCCAAGTAAATCCTCTCCACTATACTTTTACTTATTGTGGTAAAAAATCATTCTCATTTTGCACTGCAAAAGAATTCCAACTGGTGGCTGGAAATGCTTTTGATGTGTGGACGTTGGTATTATTTTTCATAGCGGTATTCCTCATATGGCTTACTCTAACATCCGGGATTAGCCATAATGAAAGAGATTATTTTTTACTTCTAACATTGACATTTCCACTAACTGGGTTTGGGGGAAAGAGAAAGAATCTGCTTTTTAGTGCTTGGTTATGTGCGGCTGCCTTCATCGGTAGTTGTGTCTTAGGACATATCTCCAGCCATCTAATTCAACCCAATTAGGAAAAGATCATGTAGGATATAGCAGAAGCAGAGAAAGAAAACTACACAATGGCATTTGGATCGCAGTCTCTTTTAGATTCGTACAAAACAGCACATCTATCAATTATGCAGGAGGAATTCTACTATGACACGAAGGAAATTAAAGTATTGGATAGGCTTCTGCCAAAAGCGGTTGTTGCGGAAGGAGAAAAATTTCTTGCTTTATTTACGAAGTCGGAAAAACACATTTTACTTTCCTATTGGCCACTAGTCTTGTTTATTTGTAGTTGGTTAAGGCAAGCGGTGGAAGAGGAGGCTGGGAGAAGCTGCTGGATTGGAAAGGAGATGATCAACACAGGTCCTTTCTTTTACGCCTTTCTCCCACCAGCGAATGAGAAGATTGCAAAATACTTTGAGTATTTGACAGAAACAGGAATTTATCAAAGATGGGATAGGGAAGGAAATGCAAACTTTTATTCTACAAGAGTTCAAGATAGGTGGAGAGTGGTGACTCCCACGCAGATCAGAAGAAAGGAAAATGAGGTGAAAGGTTTGGGCATAAATGGAAATATTGGGCAGCTGTTTATAGTTTGGATGGGTTATTTGGGAGTAGCTTTGGGAGCATTGTTTGCAGAGCTTTTTCGAAAAAAATCATGTCGCGAAGGAAGACGAGTAATAAAATTTTGAAAATTGTAAACTCGACTTTTTAAATATATAAACTTTGGTTAAGACTTATAATATGAGAGTCTTGATAGTGAAGTAGCTGCACCATTTGCACCAGACTAAATGCCATCGTTCAAACTTCGTTATTGATTTAGAGTATGTAAATATTTTCAATTCCTATAGAAGGATTCAATCCTCCTGTGTAAACTACTTAAGCACTATTATTACTAAAATGCGCTACAAGATCAATATTTGCGTTTTGTCACTAAAATGTTATTTTCAAATTATCTCCGAAGTAAGCATTTAAGTTTGTTGAATGAGAGTGAACACAATGAGTAATTAAAAGTATAATTTTATTCCTCGAGAAGGTTTTTCTATTCTTTTACAATATATTCTAAGATTCGGTTAACCTTTTGAAACAAAGGTAAATATGGCAAATAATTTTGCATCTACCTCTAACTCCATACTTGTCCTAGACAGATATGAAATAAACCAAGCCATGATAAAAGATGTAATTCAGTACCACCCTAGAATGCGAGATATTTACTGGAATCCTTCTGAAAATCGTCCTCCTCCGCATCAATACTCTGCTGCGATCATCGCAATAGCTAATTTACTAGCAACGTCCCTAAACCAAACTTTAATCACGCCATCAATACAAATCTACACCGAGATCCCACCTGACCTTTTGTCCCGCCCTTTTGGAACTATAATCCCTGACGTTATTACAAACAATGTTGGAAATAAAAACGGACTAAATTTATGGAAGCTTTATAAAGGTTTAGAGCTTCCTGAATTTAGTCAAGTTCAACAATTGAGCTATAATTTTGGCTATTGTGGCTCAACCAGGGAAGAGGGGAAACCTATGTGGACTTTTACAACATTTATTTTAATGTTCGGATGGAAAAATTGGTTATGCAGTGGGTTAGCAACTCTCCTAATTGTTTCGGTAATAATGTATGGAAGGGAAAAGAAAAGTGATGTTTACTACATCGTATTTCCATCACTACTTTGGCATGGATTTATTAACAGATTTGTGGGTAGCAGAAAGTTCCTGTTGTGGATTTGGATGATTAGTACGTTTTTTGCTGAAAACGTTTACATCTCTTCAATTACAAGTGAGCTGATAAGCCCAGAAGAAGAATATGTGTTTTCTCTTAGCGAAGCAGAGGCGAATGGTTATCGTTTGCTATTCTTTAGGAAGGAAGCTCTAAATGATCTTGTAACTACGTGGAAGGATTTAAACGGTACTTGGATGAATGATAATTTTAACGCATACAAAAAGCTAATATTAAACGGTGAGGTAGATGTGAATCCGAAACGTTTTCACGAGAAACTGGCCGGAATTAAAACAAGAGAGAAATATCTAATTCTAACTGTATGGCAATATGTGATGGGAAGAATGGAACTTGCAAAACAATATTTGAAAGAAGAATCACCAGAAGTGAAGAAAAAAGGGTGCTGGGTAGGAAAAAAGATATTGTGGCACACAAATATTTGGTATGGCTTTCTTCCGCCGGGGAGCAAAATGATGAAGGACAAGTTTAAGCGATTGACAGAGGCTGGATTCATTAATAGATGGAATCAGGAATGGATTGCTAGCATTCATTTAAGTAAAGTACAAGACAGGGAGAGTGTAAAGGCGTCTACACAATTGCCTAAGGATAAAGAAGAAATTAAAGATTTAAGCCTGGAAGGGAGGATTGTTAGCATTTTTGTGATTTTGGCAACGGGAATTGTGCTAAGTACGGTCCATTTAATATCTGAAATCGTCTGGGATAAAATGCGGCAATTTATTTAATAATTTAGTTGGATTTTAAATCTGATATTTGTTAAATGCATAAGTATTTTTGACAGTCGATTAACTGGGAATTTATCGTAATTGATTACAAAATTTGAACAAAAGGGGGCTGTCTGCTTTGACACTTTATATCTGACAATCTAGATAATAAATTATATATTAACGTTTGTCCATTTTGTATCCAGAGGTCGTTGGTGGCTCTTAAGCATAAAAGTAAGCTTGTCCTTTGCAAACATTTTAATCACCTATAACGTAAAGATGAATCCAAGCAGAGAACTTTTTCTGAATTACTTTCTCTCAACCCAAAACGATCTTGATGTTGTCCTCAAAGATTACTGGAAGATCAGAAATTACTACTTAATAGGAGGTAAATCTCCACCAAGATATGGCTTTCTAATCATGCTTGCTAACACTTTAGCACTTGCTGTTAATAAAACATTGAAAATTCCTACACTCGAGTCTTTAGAAACATCTTTTCCATTCCCACCTAATTTAACCACTCCAATCATTGTTCCATTTGCACCAGTAAATTCCTTCAATAAATGGACAGTTTTAGAAGTTTGGAATCGTTATAAGGGAAAAGGGTTTGGTGTTCCCGGTTTTGTTGCAGGGTTTGATCGACCTACGAACTTTGTGTATTGTGATGTTAAGCAAAAGACAGACGAGCGTTTCTGGAATTTTGCTGTCTTTACTCGGATATTTGACATGTATATTTGGATTTGCTTGATTGTAACCATTGTCCTGGTTGGGATATTTTCAACTTCAGATTTCAATTTATTAAATATATTCTCTGGAATTTTGACAGCAATTTCTACATTTCTAACACCAGGAATATCAGGATATCGAAAGAATAAAATTGTATTGACTATTTGGATGCTGAGCTCAATCGCAATCGTAAATTTCTACACGGGTTTGGTCACAAGCCGAATGATAAAAGTACCGGAGGAAGTAACACTTAAAAATCTAGTCGAGGCAGAGCAAAATAATTATCGATTGCTACAGAGGACTCGACTCTACTTGCTCAACTCTAAAGTGGATGAGTCAAAACAGCTAACTTCTTTGGAAGAAGCTTTTGTGAAATTGGGATCGAGGGGCGAGTTTGAGGAAAATTTGGAAATGCTTTTAAGAAAACTGGCATCTGGTGGGAAATATATTTCAATGGGATTTTGGGGTGGAAGTATCCAATTGCTTTCTCAAGTTAAGCAATTCATGAAAGATAATCAAAGCAAACAAGAGAATCGGGGTTGTTGGCTGGGGAAAGAGTTGTTTCGAGGTACCTCGCATTTCTTCTGTTTCACACCACCTGAAAGTAATCGACTCGAAAAATCGTTCCGGAAATTGGTTGAAGGTGGAATATATAAAAGGTGGGAGGAGGAAGGATATGGGATAAGTCACTCGGAACGGGTACAAGATAGGTCAAAGGTTATATCTCCAACAAAAGTTAAGAAAGAGGAGATGCCTCACCCATTAAGTCTTAAGGGAAGGGTTGAGAAAATCTTTGTGCTATGGGCACTTTGTTTACTATTTTGCTTAGGTTCGTTTGGATACGAGATAATACGTGTATTTAGAACAAACTTATGCGCGATGGTATTTGTGATAAGTCGATTGGATATCTAAATGAATAGCTTTCTTGAAGCATTAAGTTAGGTTAATACAAGATAAAAATAAGTTATCATAATCGTAATCATCGAGTAATTTTAAGTGTAAATATGTTAGCGATAAAACTCTTTAAAGCGCATTATTTTCCCATTAAAACGTCATAATTTGTCTTTTAAATTCACGTCATATTTTGAGAAACGACCGACAATTCTATTTATTTGAGAAGCTGATAACCATGACTAAATAAATTTTTAAACTAACCTTCAGATTAATATAATATTCTTCTTCTAATATGCTTGATTACTGATTGAAAAGCGAATATGGCAGAACCAAATTTCATATTTCTGGATTACCACACCAGACTTATCTACGAGGATATTGCATTTGTTAAAAACAATTATCGTACGATTCGCGATTTTCATTTTAGTGAATCCAAACCCAGACCTAATCAATGGACGACTATTATAATTATTAGTGAAATAATAGCAACAGCTTTAAATGCATCGTTAACAATCCCATTCACACCATTTTCTCTGGAATCTTCAGCCAACTTACAGAATAGACAAGGGCCATCTATTATACCACAACTTGACACTATTAAATTTGGAGAAAGGCATTCCCTCAAATTATGGTCAGCTTTTAGAGTAAACTCTTCATCAACACTTCCAGGCTTCCTTCAGGTTGCAGATTACCCCCTGAATTTTATGTATTGTGATGTGAAATCAGAACACCAACAGGGCGTTTGGAATCAGTCGATATTCAGGAGAAATTTTGATTTAATGACTTGGATATGTTTGACCACATCATCGCTATTGATATCAATTATTATTAGTATTCGTCCAGGTTGTGAATTTTATTGGAAAAATGTCCCACTTGGAATGCTTCTAACATTGTCTGCACTCATTTCGATGGGGTCGTTTAGTAATAAACGTCAGTTGAAACTCCTTTTGGTATTATGGATGCTCATCTCAATTACTATTGCAAATATCTACACGGGCTTGCTTACAAGTCGTCTCATAAAGCCGCCGGAGGAAGAAACATATTCAAATTTGGAAGAAATTGTTAGAAATAACTTTACAATGTTAAAGGACAATGAAAAACAGCAAGAAATGAGGAGGAAAGCAGTTCTTTCCTTTTCTCCAAAATCAAGCGAGGAATGGGCAATGAAGGAATTACATGTGAAGGGAATTGTCGAGGAAAACAGGATATTATTTTGGGAAAAACTTGCATTTGGCAAAGATCTTATTGGATTAGAGTATTGGGCAAGGGTTATCGACATTTTGGACAATGTAAAAGCATTTATGAGGAATAAAATTGCAGCAAGTCAAGACATGGCTGGGAAGGATCGGGATTGCTGGTTAGGTAAAAAGCTATTCTGGAAAGTTCCCTACTTTTATGGCTTTACACCTCCTAGTAATAAGCAAGTAGAAATTGTAATGAGAGTGTTGGTGGAATCGGGAATTTACCAAAGATGGGATGAGGAAGGTAAAGGGATTGTACATTCCAAAAGGGTTAAGGATAGATCAAGAGTGAAATCTCCTACGAATGTTGAGGACAAGGAGAAAGTAGAAGTGAAACCGTTGGCATTAACTGCAAAAGTTAAAAAGACATTTGTGGTTTTGCTGGATGGGATAATTATTTCGAGCATTTCAATTATATTTGAATATTTTCATGTAATATATATTAAATACGTATTGTGAAAATGATTGGAAAAGAAAGATTGATAATTAAAAAATATTTATCGCAATTTTATGAAGTGGTCAAGAAATTTACATTTGACTTTACTGAAAGATTGGAAAGGGGGGATTTGGAATGATCCAATCTGCAAAAGTACTTGTTAAGGTCATTAAGGTGAAAGTAAGTAGCAAAATTGAAACCTCAATGTACAAACTCAGAGTCCGGCTCGGTTTGGGGATGTTTGTAAGACGCAGCTGCTTTCTCCTTATTACTTTAAACTGTGTATTTTGATGTAACAGTAAAGTTAAATACTAGATAAGCAAGATGTGATATTTAACACATCTAAACCGTTGCTAGAAAAATGGTAATATGGTGCAAGATTAGCTTTAACAAAAATTGACCTTGCCTTGGCTTTCTGAAGCTCGTTATTATATATAATGATATGTAAACACCAAGAAAGCTTTTGTTGCCGTTACATCAATTATTTGTTATTATTTGGAAACTTGTTAACGTACAATTTCCACTTTAATTGTTCAAAGAAAGCACAGGTGAAATAATACATTTCTTAACCAATTTACTCATCCTTGTAATGATGGAAGGAGCAAACCAACTCTTACTAGATTATTACGGTGTTAGTCAAGATAATATTTACGCCACTGTTCAAAAATTTCCTAAAGTTCGTGACCTCTGCAGAATTCCCGGTAGCCGATATCCTAGATACGTTTACCTAATCCTTTTAGCAGAACTCCTAGCCACTTCAGTTAATAAAACTTTGCGTGCTCCAAGAAAGCCATTTGTAACAGATCCTCCACTTTACCTCAAGAAGGGTAGAATTGCAGCAATAATCCCTTTTATTTTCACCGGCGACTTTGGAAACAAAACGACACTAACTTTATGGAATATTTTTAAGCAAAATGAGAGTGATTATGAACCCCCTAGATTCGTTCCGGGTTATTTACGACCTAGTAATTTTATTTATTGTGATTATCACAAGTCAAGCAAAGAAACATGGGATTTTACATTATTCAGTGAAACTTTTGATACTTTTGTTTGGATTTGTTTAGGATTGTCAGTGTTTTTAATAGGAGTGGTGATAAGCTCGGGGATAAATTTTGAGAAAGTTTTAAGAGGTGTTATGCTCTCACTCGCGCCCATTCTTGGACAAGGAAATTCTGGTTTTAGAGGCAATTGTTTTTTGTTAATTCTTTGGATGTTAAACTCCCACATAATAGTTAATGTCTTTACGGGATTCGTAACAAGCCATTTGATAAAGCAACCGGAAGAAGAAACATTTGCTAGTTTGGTAGAAGCTGAGAAGAAAAACTTTTCATTATTGGGGAAAACTAAGAACCTTTTTAGATTAAGAATAAATGCATATCTTGCAATGGGAAATGCAAGCTTTCCAGACGGAGAAGAGGAGGCTTTAAAAGAAATGACTTTAAGAGGAGATTTTGAAGAAGATACTGAAATATTTCATGAGAAGATGACAGTCAGTGGAAAATATTTAGCTTTAGACTTTTGGGCTGGGTGCATTTCTCTTT
>JAHZMU010001530.1:0-13512 GCA_027743725.1 Rambutsinella grinnellia
AAGAAAGAAGTGATAGTAGTTTTATTTTGACTACTCATCCAACAATCCAACTCAACCAATAACAAGTATGAAGTAAGAGTTGTCAGAGGTATTTAGAATGCTAAAATGTAATTAAAACTTTGTCCTTTAAGTCATAATCATACAGTTAAGCACTCACCATCGATGCTATTTCATTCAGAAATATTCGATTTCGCCAACCGAATCGAGAAGACAGTAAAGTGATAATTAATCAATGATCAGTCCTAATTCATTTTCTTTGTGGCTATTAAGAGATTGAAAAATTACTTTGTACATTAATTATCTCTGAAATATCATGCCAATCATACGATGTCTCCTTCAGTTCTGTCCATCCTCAAAAGATTTCCAAGTTGCAATTTTTATTCACTAAAAGTTAGCATGAAAAGGGTGTTTTTATTGAAATCTGATATTAATATCTGAATACATTGTAGAATAACATGTTTTACGTAGTAAGCAATACGTAAGAAAAGTAATAAGTTTCAGCAACAGCGTCATTACCTTGTTATGTGTCTGGCTTTTGGAAGGGAAGGGTCCTTCATATTGCAATGTGCATATCATTAATTCCTGGTGTGATAACATCCCTCAACTTATCCGGTCACTTTTGTTCAGTAGGCAAATGTTATTTAATGAGAGTTATGAAAAATGATAAGGTTGAATAAAAAATACGCGAAGTTGTAGTTTTTAGGCGTGCTTAATGACGAGTATGACCGACGACGGTAATGACGAAGAGGTCGATAGTCTATTCGTCTTGCCTCGCTTATTAATCGCTCTTGGCATAAATGGAAAGGAGAAAAGTATGATTGGCATGATATTTCAGAGATAATTAATGTACAAAGTAATTTTTCAATCGCTTAATAGCCACAAAGAAAATGAATTAGGACTGATCACTGATTAATTATCACTTTGCTGTTGTCTTCTCGATTCAGTTGGTGAAATCGAATATTTCTGAATGAAATTGCATTGATGGTGAGTGCTTGACTGTATGATTATGACTTAAAGGACAAAGTTTGTGATTAGTTTTAATTACATTTTAGCATTCTAAATACCTCTGACAACTCTTACTTCATACTTGTTATTGGTTGAGTTGGATTGTTGGATGAGTAGTCAAAATAAAACTACTATCACTTCTTTCTTTAGCCAAACACGAACGTCATCATCCTTGAGTTGATAATGTGGCAGTAATGCAGTGAATCAATGTCTGAGAGATAACGTTGCTCTTAAAAGCATTAAAAATTGCAGGAGGCCGATAATACTTTTTAAAATCGTTTTCAAAAGCGAGCTGGAAGAAGGCCGGGTTAGAGTAAAATTCTAGATGAAAAAATGAAATGAAACAAATTGGTTGAAATTGACTATACATTGTATGGAAACCCGGCTGTCTGCTCTGCTGGCCAGTGGAATGCAGTAAAGAAGGATCTAAAAAGACAGAGATTTAAAGGGATTTTGTGGCTGTGAGAGATTATGGGATTAAGTGGTGAAGTGCAAAGTGCACTCGACTTGAGGAATGAGTTTGCATATGAATGGCAAATAAGGCAAGCGTCACATACCACAACGTTACCAATTTTATGAATACTTAAACAATCTATTGAATCAACCTCCCTCATCCATCATCATCATTGTGTATGCCCTCCTCTTGAAAAGAGTATTGCACAACTCTTGAATAGTCTATGTCCGTTACGGTTGTCTCGCCGTCCATAATAGTCAGCAAGAATACTTCATCACTACGACTGTCGTAAAAACAATTGTGCAGATTTTTCTACCCCACTGCTTAAATATATTACAATAAGATGGATTGAGTTTTTGAGGCTGATGTCTTTGAATAGGATTTTTGAAAAAAGTTCAAGTACAAACGTATGGATAAAAGCTGACAGACGAAATTGTTAGATAATATTATTAGTGCGGCAATATAAAATGTTAATAGGAGTAGAGAGTAGTGTGGAAATGCGAAATGTCTGGTATAGCAAAAATGAAATAAAGATAGGGAACATAATGCAGCAAAAAATATGAGCAAGGTTGCACCACTACTGCACATATACAAGTGCACTTTGCATAATACTTTTTGTGTGGTGTGACTGTGAATGTAGCGATTTTAAAACGCAGTTCCCCGAAGCAGTCTTCTTATAGACTAATACGACCGGTACCTACGTAAAGTACTTGTGTCAATATTAAATCCAGTATATGGTTGCTTTAATGTACGGATTTTTTCTTCTCTTTCTCTTCAGAGCTTTTACATTGCAAGTTTCGCCATAATAAAATACTATTATAAAGAAACACATCATTATTATAGTGTAGAAATTTGGTTCAATAAGCTGTGTGAAAGGATGACGAGAGAACACTGGTTTTTCACAAGTCCAAATTCCAAAACGATGAAAACTTTATGCATGGCTGCAACACAAGATAATAATTTTGAGGGAAACTGCATTTTTTCTTCCTGTAGAATGTTCACTTGTGAGTATGGAAATGGTTAAATGATTGGCGAGAGAATTCTTTCCCATCCAGATCCAGTGTCAAGTACTTCAACCGCAGCACGAAGAAAATGAAGTAAAATGTGAGGGATTTTTGTTGGAGGTGGAAAGAGCATTTTAGTGAAAGAAGACATGAGTTGTCTCATCTTTCAACTCGAATTTAATTATCGTGATGCTGATCACTCGGAAGGAAAGGTGCATCGTGTCATGCATGTCATCCAAGAAAAAATATTCTTTCTGACATAATGAATGGGCTATACGGAATAATATGGTTATGGTGGTGCTGCATCCGTCTCTTTAATGGGAGTACTAGTTTGCGAAATATTCTCCCATCATGCCAGATGGAAGCATAAATTGAGTTTTGTTGATGTAATAATGGTAGTGAATACACGTCGGTGATGCTTGGAGCAATTTGGTTAGGCTGTTTAGTGAAAGGGTCAGCAGTCAAGAGTGGCGAGAGAGACGCAAGACGTAGTATTAGGTTTTAAGAACAAAGATGATGTGATTGATGATGGCTAATGATAGCCTGTAATAGCTATAGACGTGCTTCGTATAGCTATTCGCTTTGGCTTCACCAACTTACTATTCGGCAAAGTCAATTGAGGCAAGCAAGGTTTTTTCTTATCGTAGGAACATCGTCTCTGTCTGGTTTCTTTTTTATGGTGCGAAAACGGGGGGATTTTTTAAAGCTTTCATAGGCAACTGCAGTCTGCAGGAAAGCGCATTTTTATGTTTGCGCTTCTACTCATTTATGGTAAACAATTTCAGCGTAGAAGACGACAAACAGACCTGTTCGCTGACGTCGCTTACAGTTTCATGTCTGTCTACCATATTGAAAATGAGGCGAACGTGATATCTGAACAAAGGTGAAAATTAATAAACCTGAAGAGGGATAAGAAAACTGCGAAAAGTAGCAACATGTTCATTTCTTGACTGACGCTAACTCTCATTGTCAGTTGTATGAACTTTGGAGCTTTTAGCATTAGTGCAGTTATTGTGCATTCAGCAAAAATGCAATGCGCATTACAAGCATAATAATGAGTTTGAATGTTGGAAATTTAGCTTTTGTAGGATGTTTGCTAAAATGACTCAATGTTGAAATTGGCATCGCATACGTTATGCCAGAAACGAGACAAAACAAGCAAAAATACAAATTCGAAGAGATAGTAGTAGCGGCGATGAGGAAAAAGACAGTGCAATGGAGGAAACCTCTCCACAAATCCCCACTCCAAGTCATGCTTCACTCGGTTTGACGTACTCCACTACTCTACAATTTCAATTACAACTTTCTTGGAGAGTAAAGTGCAAGAGAAATATTTAAATCTTGAATTCTCTGATGATTTGGTTTTTGCATGTATGTGTGAGTCTACTGTGTTTTATGGCAAGGATTAAGATTGTAATCGATAAAGCATTAGCTTTGATTTACAAGTTTTATATTTGAATTGGTTTTGCCAGTAGTCTACAGCTTATTGTAAATTGTAACCTTTGAACTATAAAAAAAGCGCATGCAGATGCAGTAGCTATGAATAACGAGAATGGTTGTGTGCTATTGTTTTTCTGTTCGCTAAACAGTTTGCCCATTTTAACCTCCTATCGATACGACCCGGTAGTAGAAAGCAGAATAAAAATGTCGCTCTGCAGTTTAAAATTGTAATGAATGCAGAGGGGAAGGAGAAAGCATGAACAATTCTGATTGTTTTATGGCTGAACGAATGAACAGCTATACGATTAATGAGATGGAGGTGGAACAAGGAGAGTACTTGATGTAACTTCTTGTTATGAATGAAATACGAATTCCAGTCTAAGAACGTTACTAATACTTTTAATAGAAGTGGATGAAACCTCAAGCGGCCTTGGCTAGGAAATGGTTTTCTCGAAGAGTTATCAATGTTGGCAAATTTTATGAAACGTAGACGTAATGACATGTATGAGTGAGTTTAAACTTCACTCTGAAATGGATAGAAAAATGTAAAACATAATTTTCGCGTTGGAATCTCTGAAAATATTTTTGGGAATTCTCCCGGCTGAACTTGCCAATACCAATTTATTTACTGCATGTTATAAGAAGGAAAAGTTTTTAGAATGAGTGGTGTACTGCTCCGCTTGTCGTGCTTATCACATCACCATTTAAACAAGAGAAATCTAAAATGGAATGGGATATCGGATTAAAGATTAAAAAAGAGGAGCGACAGTAGTTTTGCATAAAGTTTTAGAAAGACTAGTTCCAACTGAACATCACTCACTAAAGATATTCTTTTCGAGCAAGAGGAGATTATAGTAGAATATAGCTGACTGCTTTGCTCAGTGTTGAAAAGGGAAAATATGTGGTGTTGGCACAGCTCACTATTATGGCTCTCCAATATTATTTACGTCAGGTGGAAAATTCAAATAGCGAATAGCTATAACTGGGGAGTGAGAGACATGTGCTGTGCTTGTAAGCAGTAATTTTATAAGCTCGTATAACATGTCATTTGAAAAATACAGCAACAATTCGGTAGAAAATGTAGTCTATCTATCTTAACGGGAGGCGCATAAAATAAAAGTGGAGTTGTAAAAAAATAGCGAGAGAGAGAAAAATGAAATATTATGAGAAGGAGAAAAACACGTTGCACATGTGCAGCAGTCTGAATGTTTTAAAATAAGTATGGAATGGAGAGTTTTACGACGGAAGTTGAGAAGAAATGGATCGGAATCATGATCGGCTCAGGATAAGACTGTATTGTTCTGTAGGAAACTATTTAGAATCCATCAGAATCGTGTCTGTCTGCCTGTCTTCATCTGACTTGAACTAAACGTTGCAAACAATCTGATATGGGAGGGAGGCAATGGGAAGTGACATTTGAAGCGGCGTCACTTTAATATAAATTGTAAATGATACAGAGGAGACGGAGCGAGCGTGGATGAACGATTTTGGAGAAATATTTATAATTGGTGAGACTGAAAAGCACGGAATTATATTTTTAAGCACATCCGCCTTCATATACCCATAATATGAATAACTTGCAAGATTTTGGCTATGCACGAAAATTGTCCTTCGTTTCGTCTAAAAGCTCATTCCCTAGAATGAATAAGGAAATTCAAACTGTCTGTGTAATGCCGGTCGTGATATGTCTGGCTGTCTAAAAGGAAAAAAAGAGGTTAAAAAAGCTGAAACATTTAATCAAATGCGCAGCCTGAAACTAATGGACAGCCATTATATAAGTTCGTTTTTATTACGACGGGAGACCGTTATTTGCACAAGTAACTAAAGCCAGGAAAGAATAAAATTTTTGTTTTATATTACGAAACTGTGCATTATTTACCTGACTCTGAAAGAAAGGAAAGCGATGACAGTAAAGATGATTTAAATGCACGTATTTCTCATATACACACGCAAAGGAATGCAATAAATTGAGGGAAAAGTTTTTTAACGAAAGAATCAAGTCACTTGATTCAAGTGACTACTAAAGTGGGACGAGTGGGCACAATGTATTATTCAAAAGAAAAGGGGAGAATCTACTAGCAGGCGAGCATAAGAATAAAAAAAGTTGCTTCTGTCTGCTTGTTCACATCTACCTTTCCCCTGAGGGTTGGCGTAGGTTGAGGAAAGTCTGGATGATGGATACGAAGTAAGCAAAAGGGAAAATACATTTATCATGTTCATAGGCTCATGTATTATGTATATACTTTCATAGTTTGAATGTAAAGGTTTGTTTAACAAGCTTGAGGTAGGTAGGGGTTCCTTTCACTCTTCAGACAGTTCGATTTTCACGAATAAGTTGTGGTTGGCGTGCCTTGGTTGGCTATATTTACTGTTGCCCTATCATGTCCTCACCTTAAAATGCGAAGTAACCTCTTGTAAAACGAATTTTCCATTTTTTGTGAACAGACAGCGTAATTATGATAGAGGCTATTTATCTGACGACGACCGTTAACGAATGTATGAAGTTATGAAAGGATTCATGAAATTATTAATTGGATTTTTTTTCGATGAGTGTAAAATAAATTTATTTTGAGTGATATCATGAGAGAAATTGTGGAATGCAAGGAGGAATATAAAAAGTTAAGGAATGGCGTTCGTCGTCTTTGTAAATACTTCAGTACTTCGTTAACGATAGCAAGACAGGAGGGTGGAACGATAATGTGGAATGAAGAATGAAGTTACGTAAATGCATCGTCAGCAGAAATATTTTGTAGGACTGTGACGGAAAAGTCATATCGGGTTGGATATAAATATAGTTGGGAAATTTAAAGGTGAAGTGAAAGTGAAGATACCATCTGTTGGTGAATTAATTGTAATCGTTTCGGTCAGCGTCCTCTGGACAATAGTGGTAAAATTGAGATAATGTAATTAACATGCAATCTCTTTTGGGTTTCTATTTCTCGCATGAAATTCTTTTTGACTACATGCGCTCACCAAGATAATGTCAGGGTTTAATTGAAAAGTACAATTTTGGGGACAATAGTAACCTCCTTGTCCTCTGTCTACCTGCAATTTATATGCACATCCGTTCCCCTTTCTTAAGAGTTGTTGTTGCCAAGCTGGGACAAGGATGGCATGCTGCTTTCTAGAGAGAAGGTTTATGTCATTTAGTATGAGATAATGATGGCTTTTGTAGATGCAAAAATAAGTGCCACTTTAGTTTGAAGCGGCAGTAGAGTGTGTAATGTGCATGTCGAAGTACAAAGGAAATGACAGGAAGGTTGTCGTAGGTTTTGTTATTTAGCGTTTAGATGATCATGACTATACCATTATATTAAGAATATTTCTTGGGAATTTCAAATTTTCATAATGATTTTCTCCATTTCAGATTGACTAAAAGTAATTGGCTATTAAGCCTGGAAACAGGCAACTGAAATCTAAGTGACGGAGGACGAACAAAAAATTAAAGTGGGAAGGGAGTCATCGGTCTTGAATATGAGAATAAAGGAAAACGGGAGGGATTAAAGTTTTAAAGATATATCAAGCACAGTAAACAGCTATCTCTGCTGCTATCTGGCTCGGTGAAAGCAACACATTGCAGGAGTCGCTTCACCTACAAGTCCTACTATTTGGAAAATAAATTGGCGACAGCCAACCCAACGCGGACAAGAAGGGGAAGTTTTGGAGATGGGGAGGAACGGATTGGGATTAGAGAGTCAGTTGATCTAGAAGGGAGAGAGGAACTAGTTCTCTGTACGTGTCGTGGTGGAAGGAGTTTTATCCTTCAGAGGACGAAAAACTGGCGTTAGCTGCTCGTCCTGCGGGACTGGCTACTCCCGCCGCCTCGGCATCCTCATCAACACCGTTGCCAGAGGAGTCTCCATCTTCTTCCTCACCTTCTGTCGTCTCCACAGCAGCTGTTACTACGAACGCTACACCAGGATCCAGCATCATCATCAGTAGCAGACACCACCATAATCGAGAGCAGCAGCAGCGGAGCAATCCTTCTCCTCCGGTCTACAATACATATTCTAATGCATCGACTGCCACAGCTTTTACTGCCGAATTCCCTCCTATCGTTGAACAGGTCAGTATATATTAGCTTTCACCGGATGTAGCGAAATCTTTGTTGGATGACAGTCCACTGTGAATGCACTTTCCGCTTTCTCTCTGCTTTCTCATTATATGTCTCTTAAAAAGCAGTAGTATGTAGTTTGGCCGTTTATATTAACTATGAAAAATGCCATACCATAAACTTGCAGCACTAATGGGAAATGCTTTTAACTATTTTACTTTGTTTGCGCTCATAAAAAGCATGAGAGCGAAAGAAACAGCAGGGGAACATGTTTTATTTTAGAAAAGTCTTTTCTGAAAAGAGGTAAAGATCAGACAAGAATTGCTTAAGTAGTAAAAAGTTCAAAATTGTCACTTGGGGCAAATATAAAGTTTATTCTAACATTTTACAAAATTACTTTTGAAGAAATGGAAAGCGGGTGGAACAGCGTTTTTTCTCGCAGCTTAAAATTGTCGAAATGGGTTTTATTGTCAATTAAATTGCATATGCAAGGAACGGATAAGATGTGTGGGTGACATTTAAAGTGATTTAAAGTGGAAATTTATTACGGATGGATGTGCATGTGCTCCTAATTAACGTGAGTTTTATTGGTGGCATAAAGTAATCCCTTTTGATGTAAACTTTGGGGCGAGTCACTCCCCTGTCTGGGAGGGGAAATTATAAGGTTGGATCGTTGTGAAATGTTACTTTGTACAAATGAATTACACAACTTCTTTTAAAATGTTGTTACAATGTACGTCGTGGTTTGTGGCATGTGGGTTCGCTAGGCTGGAAATGAATTTCTTGTTCTCTCGCTTTTCGCTTGCAGGCTTGGGTAGGAAATGGGAAACTTGATTATTATGATGATTTGTTTTAAGGAAACAGAGTGATTTCCTTCTTGAGAAAAGTCCTTACGCTTCCTGTTTCGTGTTCCCTTCTTTGACAATGACTAATGAGATTGTGATGGTGGTTTGGTCTTGGTTTGGCTGTTCGTGCATCTACCGCTGTGTTGTACATACCTTATGCTTTATTGCCGTTTCACCTTTAAGAGCTAAAATTTGCATTTTCCATTACAATATTTTAGTGGTGAGAGAGTAATTAATATAGATCGGATTGTAATTTTGGAGGCATACCTATTCCTGTATAATAAAATGTATGCTGTGGTTGTGGATTGTAGGCGGTTCTGGTGCCATTCGAAGGAGGTTGCATGGCAAGAGAGCATTATTGGCCAACTGGTTCCAAAACAGCACAAGAACAGGAAAAAAGAGCACTTGCAGCAGAGCATGACCGGCAGGTTAGACATAGGTCAACAGCCAATGACATTCGACTTGATTTACCTGTGAGTATCGCTAGGCCTGATGGGGAAGACTATCCTTCAAGACCGCGTCTTCGTAGTCATGATAAGGTAGAGAAATGTGATATTATTATGAGACTTTTGATTTCACTTAATGTATACATATTATAATGATGGGTGATGTGAGAAAGATGTGAAAATGTAACCGGGTTTAATGTTCCATTTGATTCTTTTGCAGCGTTATGAAATTCAGAAACCTTATATTCAAGGGCCGCCAAACAAAACTGTTTGGGATTCAATAGACTGCTCAGAAAGGACTGTAACTCAACCGTCGTCTTCATCCTCATCGTCACGGTCGTCGTCGTCGAAAAGTAGCTCAAGTCATTGGGGTCTAAGCTGGAGCCGATCCAACAAATCACCTCCCTCACAGGGCCGTACCTCTCGTGGCCAGTCAAGGCATGCGTCCAATCCATCCACTAGTGTCAGGAATCCACCTTCTTTATCTTGTGAGACTGCTCGTGGTAAGCATGGAGGAGGGAGTGGTGGTGGGCAGGAGCTACTGGCCGACCCACACTTGAACCCATTCATCCCATCACACTCCTCTTCCTCTGTGGCCGCCAGTTCGTTGGGGACAATCCCACACTCATCTCCGCTAGGCTTTCATGGAGCAGCAACGTCGCTAGTTGCTGGTGATACTGTGCATAGTGCATTTTCTAATCATAATCATCATCAACCTCCGATTCCTTCAGCCTCACATCAGCATCATCATCCTCCTCCCACCAATAAGCCACATAAACAGGAGTCGTTTGTGTTCTCTGCTGCAGTGAGAGGGGCTGGGGCTGTGGCCGGAGGAGTGGGCATTCCTGCTGGTGAAGACAGGTTTCCAGAGGCACAGCAGCAACACCACTCCACCGTTACAAGGACTAGTCTGAACAATAACAACACCAGCGCCGCCACTCCCCTCAATTCTTCCTCATCCGCAAGTGTACTGCAGAGACTCATCGATCCGGAACTGAAGCTATTTAGTAGGAACTCTTCCTGTTCCTCCAAAGAGTCAAAACGAAGTAATAATAATAATGCTAATGGTAATAATGGGAAATACGGAAAATCCCACAGAACTGATCAGTTGTCGTCTGCTTCCTCATCCTCCACATCCGCAATGGTTACTGATAATAATAGCCCAAGTTGTTCACGAAGTAGCAAAGGGAGCAACAGAACTGGAATTATGTGTGGTGGACCAAGTTCGTCTTCAACTTCTATGTCGGGAGTGGAGCGAATGATGACCACTGAAGACGCTTACTGTTGTGGTGCTGATGACGATGCTGTTGAAGATGACGGTGGTGCTATTCATTATAATAGACGATCCTCTAGTAGTGATATGAATGATGCTGATGATGAGGACGGGTTGCTGATCGCTGTTCGGAGGCAGCAGCAAGGAGTAGGAGTAACGATCGATAGTGATACGATTCATACCTTAAAACTTTCACCGCAACCGCCATTCGTGTTATCCTCACCTCTCTCCTTTAACAATAGTCAGCAGGCCAGGATGTCCTCCTCAGTCCCCTCTCCTGCTCCCCCTAATATGTTGTTCAACTGTAATGACTTTAAGAGAACGAGTGATGGCGCCGGGGACAGCACTGAAGCTTCCGCGGCAAAGGACGTCCCGTCAAGCCGTTTGGTTTTAGAGAGGAAGAGGAACCTCGTCGAGCCTTTCTCTTCCTCAGGTTACACGACTGACCCGAACTATTCTACTTTTGCTAGTAATAATAAGATGATAGACCGTAGCTGTAGGAATAACAATTCACCACCATCTCCTCCTTCTTGTAGTAATAATGCTGATAAAGCTAGTTGTAGTGATTGTAGTCCATCTCCTGCTAATCGAAGTGTGCAAAGTCAATATGGATTTGTGGCGGTTGGAGCGGCAGCGTCAGGACATACGAAAGATTGTTCATTTGCATCATCTGCTAGTGTGGATAATAGCAGGACTAGTGCTAAGGTTGGAAAAGAGACTGCTCATTGTGAACTTTCCGAAACTTTTATCGCCAGTAGTAAGAATGATAATTGTATGGATAATACGGATCAGTATTGCACTGCTGCGGAGCTCACCATTTCCTCCTCTTCCTCCTCCTCCACTCACAACAGGGATAACAATGGGGAGAGCGGGGCCAACACCTCGTCTTCCTCTCAGTCATCCTTCTCTCAATCATCAACATCATCATCATAATTCAGCTCTTTCATTAGGACAGCCGGATAACAGCAACTCACCTGCTTCCCCATATAGATAATAAATTCATAATAGCCTTCTCACCTCAAATTAATTTACATGTCTTGATAGAAATCTTTAAGAGTTTAAATGTATTCATATATTTAAAGAAAAGTCTTAACTTAAAAAAACACGACTTGTTTTTGAAGGTTTTGTTTTGGTGGAGAGTTGGAGGGAGATCAAAATGGAGCTCTCGGTTTTTCGTTTTCAGATATCGAGCAACACTTAAAATAGAGACGTTGTGAGCTATAAAGCGCTACTTTTTTCATTTAAGTTCACGACATATATATTCACAAATTGAGAAAGGAATTTTATTGGTTTGGAGTAGGCGATTGAGCTAGTAGGTATAGTTAGGAGAGTAATAAAAAGAGTCGGGGACAGAAAATGGTGTGTGATCCTGATGGTTTTCATTTAAAAAATACATAATTTTAAGTTTAAAATCGTTACTGCTATTATTGCTACAATTACGCTAGGTAAATCATTTTAAACTATAATGAAACGCAAGTTTGATTGAGGCAAGGGTGCATTTAAAAAACTAGCCGTAATTTCTTTTTTGTCCATGTAACTAATTGACTTTTTGGGAATGGAGAGGTGATGTTGAAGGGAAATTGTGCGGAGAAAGTTTCCAATTTGGATGCATAATATATGTGCAGGGATAAATATTTACAGTTCCAGTTAACAGTCGAGATTCTTTTGTGATGGGAGTGGAATGTTAAAAAAGGGATAGGACTAGTTAAAATTTTTACTCTAATGCAATTACCATACTCGTTCAATGGCTAATTGTCTTCTCCCGTATTACCTATGTCGAATGTATTTGAGTAAAATTATTATGTGCAGTTGAGAGAGGTTCGCTACTTTAATAAACTACTTTGTCCAGAGAGTTTAAGTTTACTTAGAGAGAATTTTGATAAGCATGTACTTTCATTAATAACAGGAATGGCAGATACTTTGCGAACGAATAAGAAGAGTCCCAAAGTCCCAGAGAAATTTTTATATGACCACATGAGACGAAATGGAAATGATGAAAGTTAACTAAGTAATAATTTAGTTATTCAAGAATGGACTATTTTAAAGGCATTGCTGTATTAAAGGACTACTTGTTATCAAGATACATCATTAAACTATACGATATAGGGAGAGTTTTTGGGCGAAGTTTTAGTGAGAAATTATAAATATTATTATAACATTTATAAAATACCTTGAACACAGAGGCAGGACTAAGAGTGGTTAAAATATGGAAGGATTTTTTAAAAAATGGGAGGAGAAGGGTTACGAATAGATTGATGCAATCTTTTTAAGAAATAATTTTTATATAATAATTGAGATGGTATTGGAAAGTGCTACAAAGATAGATCTGAAATGGCAGATTTGTGATAGATAATCAAATTATATGTAAATATTAGGGATAGTATTTAAAAAAACAACGCGAAACCATAATAAAGATACTAATTATGCAAAGGTTGGCAAATTAATAAGAGGAGAGAAAGTTCGTTTTGGATTGGAAGATTATATGATTATCAATTAAATTAAGTCTAACATTACCAATGCCCAAAAAAGCCCTAAGCTTTAAAACAAGAGGATGCTGATTGTTTTTTAAAATCCAAGTCTCATACTAAAAAAATATGATGAGTTTTTATTTGCATAAAAATTGTTATAAGCAATGTAGCTTTAAAGATAAAGTTTAATTAATGATAATAGATTTAATGATTTAGAATAGAACGAGAGGAAATTGTCGTGTGTCTCTTCTTCGTAATTCCGACGAAGGACGAAAAATGGTTCATGATAAATAAATAATGATGAAAAACCTGATTACTATAAATTAATTTAGAAGTGTAAACATTATTAAATTAAATAGTGAATGAGGATTGAAGAACGAGAAATCCCGTGTGGGAGATGTAAAGCTATTCATAATACACGAAAGATTGACCAGGACAAATGTTCACTCTGTTCATTATAAATCGGAAGAATATTGTGGGAAGGAAAATAAAAAGCATTTCACTGCTATGCAGATTTTTATGA
>JAHZMU010001531.1:0-10092 GCA_027743725.1 Rambutsinella grinnellia
CCTGGATATATTTGGTTTGCTAGAGAAGCCAAATATTTAGAGACTTGGAAACTGGACCATTTCATAACACCGCGACCTCCACTGGAACCAAATGACATAATAACTTGCACGGGATCCTTGCCGGGTTTGCGTTCTTTGTTGAAATTTGCAATGGCGATTGGAATACGCATCAAATTGGCGACTTGGCTTTTAGGGTTTAGAAGCTCGTCCAATGTTGGAACATGGTCTTGGTCAAGCCGTGGCTGAATGGGAAGTACGAGAGAATGAATTCCTCTTTCCTCAACAATCAGTTTTATTAGAACTTTAAGGTCTGCATTGCTATATGAGCTATTCGATACATGGCTGTAATGTCGAACTTGCTCCGGATTAAAAAGTATTTGTATTTTTTCTCCAAATGTAAAATTAGTTGTGGATGGAAGTGAATAATTTTGCATTTCCCGTATGGTTTCAACAAAAGATGAATTTTTATAATGGCTGCGGTCTTGGAAACTGCTTATCCTCCACCATCCATTAGGATTATTATTCGAATCAAAAGCATTAGAGAAGATAATGCTCCGGTTATTTGATACAGCCCAAGAGTTAATTTCAGCCCAGCAATTAATCTCTCGCCTTTCATTTCTGGGAGCGCACTCGACTTCTGGAAAAACGCTTAGATTCGGCTTGAATTTTCGTAACCTCTCCTCACACTTCTTGAATGTGTTTGTCAAAAGTTGATATTTTTCTCTGGGAAATCGGAATGCATTTTCAAGAAACTTATTTTCCATTTTAAGTTTTACAATTATGAAATCCGTGATGTTTATCTCGTCTCTTATCTCATGCTCGTCTCCAAAACATTCTTTCCAGTCGAGAACTCCACCTAGTTTATAGCTGCCATTTATGATTTCATTTGCTCTTGTAAGTTCATCCTTATTTATGGTCGTTCCATAATTGTAGACAAAGCTGATTGTCTTTTCAGTTAAGTTAGAAATCAAAGCTGATGTAAGAATATCATTCAGACCTTCAGTTCTCCTGAATGACAACATCACGGAATTAAATAGGTGGGGAGGAAGTGTCAGGTTGTATTCAATAATCCACAGGCTGTCTACAAGAATTGTATTGAATTGACCCGCAGTTAAATCAATCATTGCTGAAATGTCTTCATGATGGCATTCACTAGGTCTATTGAATCCATGGAAACACTTATCAGGAGGGGTAAATCTTACACCTACATTGTTCCTCGAAAGGGTTATCTGCAAATATTTACGTTTAAATATGTTTCCATTTAAAAAAATCAAGTTTGAATTACCTGATTTCCAGTAACTTGGACAATCCATAGCAAAGGAAAAGCCAAGAAGAATATGAGAGAAGAAGAATTCATGACTGTTCTCTTGAGTTTTTGAGAGATGAATGTTCTCTAAATAATTTTCTTCTGGAGTTTAACACTAAATCCGGTTTTGCAATAAGTTGCGTCATTCCAAGATTCCACTTTTTATTTTTAGAAATCACCTTCAAACAAAACTTTTAATTTGTGAACAGGTTTTTGTAATAAAATTGAATACATGGCACATTTGATGAGAAATTTGGCAAAATTATTCAAGCTAAAGTTATTTTGAATCAATCGGAATTGTTCCGAGCTGAATATCAATTCGTTCCTTAATCCTTCTCGTAAATGGTATGCAGTTCACACTCATTTCAACCTAAAATAACGCAAATTTATTTAATTAATTTTAAAATAAAAGCAGACTTGAAGATTTTTAAGTTCACCTTTAGATAATGCTTTATATAAATTATATCACAATTCTCAGAGATTACTGCTGACTTTGGAATTATCAATTTGGACTCGTCATCCTCTTTTCCTTCTAAACATTTCCATTCTTTTGTTTGCTTAGCCTCTACATTAGGACCGTAAACGATTTGTCGCACATCTCTTTGATAATTTGGGTTTTGTGGCTCACATCCTCCAGAGGTATATGGCCCGAAGCGTATTTTCTATTAAAATATAATGTAATTTATGAACGAATCCCTAAAATATTTTATTTAGCATTTTTCAACTACCTCAATCAGCATCAGCTTTACATCAGCCTCTTTATCCGAATCATTAAAAAGCTCCGCATCAAATCTGACAACCTCCCCCGGCACAAATCCTTTCTTAAATATTCTAAACTTGAAGCCTACCTCGCCTCCTCCAAAAATATTTACATTTTTCTTCTTCTCTACAACCGCGCCTCCAATCGCTAAATAATCACTAATATATAAATCAATTTTGGGCAAAACTTTAATATCAAAGCGTCTCGTGTTAGGACTTTTTGATGGTATGGAAATGACTTTAGGAATGCAGTTATTATGAGTTTTTTTCCTTTCGTCAAATACCACTTTTAAATAATAGTTTACTTCACCCTTCGTTGGATAATGAATAGTAGGTGGGATTCGTTCAGGGAGTTGGAAAGTAAAGGGGAAAGTGTGCTTCCCTAATTGTAAAAATTCACAGTCTGGTTTACTCTCAAATAAAGTGCGTTCTCCATGAATTAATTCTTCATTTCCTTGCTTTTCATATCTGCCCGATTTGTACCAAGCAATAGCTTTTCCTTTCAAGTGTAACTTTACACCTAAAAAATAAATCACTATTTAAATACATGTATTTTGAATAAATTTAATATTAGTTTTAGTAAAAACCTCGAATAGTATTTTCACTCTCTTCGGTGACTTCAATAATGATATTGCCAGAGAGCTTCTTTCCCGGAAGGAAAGTTAGGGAATCCTCTTTAGTATGAAGTATGTTTAATTGGACAAGCATTTTAAATTTAATTTTAACTTTTCACTAAAAGGGTGACATGTCTTGTGTGCGATTATATCACACATTTTTTAAGCAATCAGTTGATTGAGACTCTTTCAAAGGGTGTGTGTGGTTGATGACCTTGAATTTTTTACAAAAGAATTCAACTTTGCAACGCATTGCGCATTGGACTTGCTAGAAACTTGGCTTATGCTTTTCTCTTATGAGATTTTCAGACTTCTACAGACTTTTATTATAAATTTTTGTAAATTAAATGGTTACAGAGTGAGTATTAATATTTAAATCTTAGCATTTTGCTAGAAACTTGGCTTATGCTTTTCTCTTATGAGATTTTCAGACTTCTACAGACTTTTATTATAAATTTTTGTAAATTAAATGGTTACAGAGTGAGTATTAATATTTAACTTTAATCTTCCACTCAAACGCTGTCAGTACTGCAGCCCCTGAAACGTCCATAGTACGCTAAAAAAAGACAAATTTTGTTTAATTAATTTTTAAATACAATTTTTAAATAGTTTCTTTACAAACCTCTGCAAAGCCAAAATGACACAAGCGCTCCCCGACTCAATTCCAGCAGCATTTTTCCTCTTTTTATGTTTTAATATTTTTTTCGCAGCTTTTTTCACACCACCTTCAGCCTCAGCTCCGGTTTCAAACGATAGTAAAATTAACCCAATTATTAAAACTAAACAAAAATAAATGCACACTTTCGATCTTGAACTAATTAGAGCCATGATGAATGGAAATATCAACAGTTGTACTCTCTTCACTTCTCAATTGGACTGTGTCGCCAAAAAGATTTGCCATATTTTTGCCCAAAAAAGACGGAGCAATGACGCTCATTCAATAAAACCTGTTGAATCTCCAAATCAAGGCGAGTCACTATTTATGGCACGCCTACGCATTCTCAAACAATAAACAAGTTCGTAAAAAATAGTTCTAAATCCATCTATTTATATACATAGTAGGTTTTAAACATGAAATGTGTGACTTTAAAGATATTTTTAAATTTTATTCCTGGAGAAACATCCTCTTTCCGACGTAGATGACAATCCTCCGCTATTTTCATTCGAGTAGCAGCGAAAAGCTGGGCAAAAACTGTTCTACATTTTCCCTCATGCAATAGATGATATTTTCAGATGAGTTCAAACAAAAACGATATCAGTCAAATCATTAATTATTTCATGCTTGTGATCTCGCGTCACGAGTGAGTCATCTAAAAATATTCAAATCCCACGGATAACCTCGACGAGCCTGTAAGAGCCAAATAAAGTGACGACAACAAAGAGCATTCGCGTCATTGACACGGTCTATTCCTTTTATAAAATTCCAAGTTCATTTGCGGCTGATTGGTTATCTCACCAAATTAGAATTAATGAATACTTAAATACTGCTGCAATGGATATTTACCTAAATTTTTTATTAATAAATAGTTGGTCAATAGGCATGGTCAAAGTTTTAGCAAAATGCTAAGATTTATTAGTTTCATCATTTCCCATCCTTTTCCTAATTGACATTGGCAGTATCTCTATAGCTTCCTCTTTAAAATTGCCTTTCATATAATAAAGGGGGAGGTTAATCGCAGAATTAACCGCGATACTTAAGTAAACACCTAGACAACTTTCTCTATACAATATTTTCTTAAAGTGGAGAAAAATGTAGTGGATAATAGGTTCTATATTGCATAAACAGAGAACAACAACAACTGGAACGAACATGCGCACAGCTCTGATCTCATTTTGTTCTCTCTTGGTTAGGATTTCTCGTTTTTTCATGCATTCCCGAATCTGTAAAAAGTATTTTAAAAAAACATTAAAAATAACATAAAAAATAAAATAATATAAATGAGCTACTTCTCACGTGATTATATAGAAGAATGTTGAAGACAAGTAGGACTGGAAAAGGTATCCAAATGTCGAATTGATAATGTGCAGATTTCAGTGAAGAGTACCAAAATTCCTCCAAATTAGTAGATTCAATAATATATTCCTTGTCGGCTAAAAGGGCTATGCATTTTCCTTCTAAATTTTTGGAAACCATGATACTTGTCACCCTCGGAATATTTATAAGGGTTGCCAACAGAATCACAGAAAAGGCCAACAACTTCGCTTTGAATAGGGTAAACCAAGTAGTAATTTTTAAGGGGTATGCGACGCAGATGTAACGCTCAATAGTTATCAAAACAGTCATATAAATAGAGACTGAGCGTGCAAATAAAATTAGAATTAATCCGAGGTAATAAGATAATAGGGAAGGTAGGCCACGGTCCCAGTTTTCTAAATTAATTGGATAAAATATATGAAAGATTTTATTTTAAAGAAGTCATCTCAAATAATATTTTTGACTAACCAAAATAAGAAATAGATGCACTAGTAATTACTGCAGCGGATACACAAGCGATTAGGTCAAACGTTGCTAAAATAATTAGATAGAAGTTAAATGTTTTCAAAGACTTGCGGTTCCTGAGAACAAGAATTATCAAAATATTTGCAGATATTCCGAACACTGCTACGAGAACAGTCAAAATCCAAATTATGATTGAGATTATATGCCCAGGAGAACCGTGGCTGTTGAGATTTCCTCCAAAGATGAATTTTCCAGGAACTGGACAGTGTTCCTGAAAACTGTTGTTATACTGTTGCTGAGTATCGCAAATGAAAGTAGAGTTGTCTGGGAAGTCAAGGAGAAAGCAGTAATCCATAGGGATTCGAATGGTTCTATTTGCCATTATTTTAAGTAAAAAGTATTTAGTAGATAGTGTAAAAAATGGTACGAGTATTACAAACTGAATGGTTTAGAGATTAAGATGTGGTTTGTCTAAAATATTTGGAAGACATCATAAATATTAATAACCATTGCATGTTCCAGAAAGCTACAGAATTGGGTTCTAATTAGCTCCTGCTTAATTAAATTTGCATTTCTTGAAAAGCCAATACATGCTACATGCTACTAATTACATTACATTTAGCTTATAAGAAAATAGTTAAGAATCATATAAAGTATGCGTTTTCTCTTAATTTGCATCTAAGAATATATTCTATTGTTACAGAAAAGCATTCACATTTATTATTTATAGAGAACAATGCGCAATGGCTAGGCGCAAGTGCCTAGTAGGCTGCTCCTTTGCCCTCTGGCTATTACGCATCGCATATGCTTGCAACTCCCTAGCAAGAAAATATGTTGATGACTCATAATTATTGGTTTACCTGTTCCCCTTGCCCATACCTGTATGTGCTATGACGACTTTTTCGACGTTGAAAATGTAGGAAAAGTTTTTGCAAGGTGTCAGCTCGCTCTTGAAATCTTTTTGATTTCATTTTAATTTAAATTAGTTTAATTAAAAATGGCTAGTAGGCTTGATTGGCAGACTCCAACGTGGTATGTGGCCACGCTGGACATAGTAAGTTTTAGCAGTGGCCGTTCAAATTTTAGCAATGTATGTATTGCCTACATTCCCACTTAAGAAACTCTTCTTTTGTAGAAGAGACCCTGAACCCCTTCCGACAACTTTTAGTCCGAATCCTAATTCAGAGAAGGTTCCGCTTTGTCAGAAAATTACGGGGTTTCTTCTAGTTTGGGTTTGTCTGCCGTTAAATATCTTTGCGGATACGAGGCTTTATGCGGCGACAGAGACGTCAGGGAGGATATACGAGGTAAGTTGGATATTAATTAATATTTATGGCTAAAATTAATTAAATTCTATATATAATTTAGATCAGGGAAGTCAAGATTGGCCCAGCCTACAACAACTGCCTGATCTGGATGATTACAACAATCGTCTTAATAATTGTGGAGGGATTGAGCTTCCTCTACTACAAAAAGTATTGGCATGCTGCCATCCCTGCTTTAATAAAAGTCCTCTTTTTCATCGTCGTCCTCATCTACTTCAACGAGCTGGAACAGGCTTCGTTTGGACGACCATGAAGAATGTCCTTTGCAAACAGAATCTCATCAAGCCCATCCCTCTAACCCTGTCCAGTTCATGAAACTCCCCGATTCTTAACGACAGCGGTTTGCAAGATAAAATGAATCTCTTCTCCCAACAAAATCCAGCCCATCTCATATCACAAATGTTTAAGAACCTCTTCGAAGTTTGGAGGGGCCGACTCCCACAGTCCAATTGGGACAGGATATACCCCAAATCCCCGATTAATAGCAGGATCATTCCTAGAATTAACTTAAAATCCAAATACCTCCCAAAGGTTATTAATGGATAGAGTATCGTGATGATAAGAACTGAACCAGTGAATTCAAGACATGGCCAGAAATATTTTTGGAGGCAGTCATTACACAACAAAGCAAAAACCTGGAGTTGCCTGTAGAATAAGAGGAGCTCTCTTCTTTTTGGTGAATCACCTTCTCTCACGTATTTATACTTTTTTGTTAAGTCTCTAATAAAAAAAGAATAAAATTGATATTTTGTTTATGAAATGATTTGAATTTAATTACATTAAAAGCTTTGCATTGATATGGAGAGAGTAAACAGCAGAGGCCGAAATAGAAACTATAATTCCACCAAGCAGGGAATAAGTTGTGATGCGCATGGTTCCCATCAAAAATATTATTAGCCTTTGCTTCAAACTCCAATCACCTTTTTGTCGAGGAAATAGGAAATTTGCGGAGACTGAGTGCGTCTCTGGATAAATAGCTGTGACTAATGGTATTCCAATTGGGGGAAAGATTATGGTCGCGACTAGGACAAAAATTACTATTCCATTTAGGAGCTCTTCAGGTGTCCGTTTTCCATTAAAATGGTTCTTGAAATCTGTAAAAAAAAGTATTTTAGAAGGGCATAAATTGGCTATGAAATATTTTGACTTGCTTTGTTTCGCTCTCCGAGCAAGATTCCGCGAATTATTTACCATTTGACAAGTCACGGAAGAAAACTTGTAGAATGTGAGAGTTCCCATAAGCCCAATTGAAACTAGAGCAATATGATAAGTGTGATAAGCTATTAGTAGTGTTCTGTAAACCTTTTCCTTCATGATGCCCTTGATATGCTCCCCAAGAGAATGGGATTCATGTGAGGTTTGCAAACTGTAAATTTCTACTACAGAAACAATAACTGATACAAAAGCGGAGAAATATATCAAAAGTGAGAGGAACAAAGATAGTATTTTGCAAATAGTTGATTTGTAAGGCGTTTGTGCGGACACAATTAAATATTTCCGGTTTCCAACAACAAATCTCTGTATCTTCTTATCGTAGAAAGCGAAATGGAGGCTTGAAAAGGAAAAAGGTGTAAGAGAACAGATTTGCGTGAGGCGGATATTGAATTGGAGTAATTCCAAAATTAGTTTTGTAGCCATTTTCTCTCAAGAAGGCAGAATGCTAAATATTTCTTCCGATATAAAAAGCAAAAACCTAATCAATTACTTTTATTCCAAAATCCAGAAAGACTAATTCATCAAAAGAGGATGACTCAGTAATTAAAATAATTTTAACATCTAAAATTAGAGTTATTAATGATACTCGAAAAAGGATTTTCAAGTTTTATCTCTAATTTACGTTATGCGGGTACATCGCGGACATTGCCATATGATATTTAATTGATTCAATCAATTTGATCGCGCAGACTTACAATTTGTTGGCATTTGAGAGAGAACAGCCGCAATTTAGATTTAAGTAGGACTCGGATTATGACTGATAGATTAATAGCTAAATTAGGCATAAACCGTACATTTTTAATGCAAATGATAGGTTTGGGATGGATGTCGGTGAAAATTTTGTTGGAAGGCTTTTCCTCATTTTCATAATCATTGAAGGAAATCTTTGATAAATACAACGTTTATGTTTAGTATCAAATCAATTAAAAAAAAACATAAGTGTAAAATTATTAAAAGCTGACATGCCACATATTAAAAATGTGAAATTTTAATCTGATATGAGCTATATGAGATTTTTTAATTAAAAACTTGATAGAGCAAAAAATTACTTAACATTTAATTTACTTTCACGCAACGACATAGAAATTAAATATTTTCTGCTTGTTTTTCCGTTTATTTCAAATGAGTTTTATCAATATAGTGTTTAAAACTCGCTGTTATTGTTCTACTATTGTCACCAGTTAATATTAAAATGGCTTCTTTCCAATCACACATTACCCCATTCACATATAATAGCAAAATTTCTAGCAAAAATCTCGCCGACTATTTAAAAGTTTACTTTAACTTTGCATTTTTCCTTCTTTGTTCACCATTCCGATTAAAATTGGTTCAGGTTGAGAAGAATCCTTCTCAAAAATACATCGTAATTACTTTCTGGCCCCAGAAAATATTATGCATTTTGATAACATTTCTCCACCTCCTTCAATTAATCAAAATTCTCAGAGTATCCCTCCCAACTGATACATCAAATCCTTCCTCGTATTTGAACATGGCCTTGCGTTTTTGTGATGTCATTTATAAATCATCAATTCTCATTTGTTTTTGGTTTAAGCAAAAGCAGATTCTTGAAATAGTCAATTTCTTAATTAGTAATGAAGAGGAAGATGACCACTTCTATTTAGGAAAAAGTGCAAAAGCCTATTTAAAATTGTGGAGAAAGTTTAAAGCGAGTTTTTTCATAAAGAGTTGTATTCTAGGCGTATTCTATGTGGGCTTAGGTTTTTCTGTAGTTGGAAGTTACATAAATACGAATAAAGGAGGAGCTTATGAGCTCTGGCATATTTTTGTGAAGGGAGGATACTTCCATTTCTTTATTAATGAAGGCCGTCAAACTGATAACGAGCCTTTAAACTGTCTAATGGGGATTTTGGCAATCCTTGGCTTCTTTCAAAGGTGAGATTTTAATAATGCTATTTTCAAAATTTAATTAGCTTCTTTTATTTAGAATAATGATAATGGTCTTTGCCGACTATTTACTCTTGATATCGAGCCTTACTCTGAGATCATTTGTTACATCTTTCACATCCTCGCTAAACATAAGGAATGGTCCTGAAAATCTCTTTACAAGATTGATAATTTTGAGTAACTTGGCTGAATCTGGTACTCAAGAAATTCAAAGCTGGACAAATGTCAAACAAAAGTATTTCGTTGTAAAATACCTATCAAATCTGATAAGTAAAGTATGCTCCCAACCAACAGCTTGTTATGTTGCGGAAGGTGTCCTCTACTATTCCATAACGATGACAAGTATCTTTCCGAAGAATGGAGAGGGGTGGAAGTGGTTAGAGACTGTGAGATACATCTGCATCTTCGTTAATGCTATGGCCATCTTCATCATTTCCGCCAGTGCTTGTCACGAGGTTAATTTGCTTGTTAATATCAACTTGTAAATGCTACAAATAATCGATTTTTAAATTAGATGAATAAATTGAA
>JAHZMU010001532.1:0-33469 GCA_027743725.1 Rambutsinella grinnellia
TGGCATGGATCCGGAAGAGTCTCGCTGGAATCACTACAACGAATTTGTCTTTGAGAGAATTTGAGGAAAGAAGAAAAGCTAAACTCCCCACGACATCTAGTGGGAGTTTAGCTCTATCCCAACCCTCTCTCTCTGCTTACCCTTAAGAAAGAAAAAGTAGATAATTTAAAGATAAGGCGACATGGTAATCCCTATCCCATTACTCAATCTTCTCTAAAACTTTTTCTCCTTCTTGTTGGGGAAGATATCAATTGGGTAAAGAAAAGTATTAAGATAGACTGTTAAATTGTTTCAAGGCTCCTTGCTTCGATTTGGATTAAGCGGAGTGGAAACATGGAATAATTTGTTACTTTAAATTAAGATTTAGTTTAGGATTAAGAGAGAAAAGTTTAATGACTCCATTTCATGAAAATGTAGGATGGAATAATCTCAACCTTTATAAACGCTTCATAAATTTCAAGTGAATTTTAAGCGGATTTTGCTGAGATGGCTGAGCCCTTGCAAAGAATTTAAAAGAAAATCTCTCTCTCTCTCTTATCATCTCAGCAAAATCTTAGTTTCGCTTGAAAAGAAAGCATTCAAGTTTGAAATTGACACGGGCAATTCTGCCAAATGGCATGGATCCGGAAGAGTCTCGCTGGAATCACTACAACGAATTTGTCTTTGAGAGAATTTGAGGAAAGAAGAAAAGCTAAACTCCCCACGACATCTAGTGGGAGTTTAGCTCTATCCCATTGAAAAGAAAGCATTCAAGTTTGAAATTGACACGGGCAATTCTGCCAAAAGAAAAATGTAGCTTCCCTTTAAAAAATAGTAGATAACTTTGGATCAATGAATGTGTCAAAATAGTTGCGTATGTGATACCTAAAAAAAGCTAATTGCTGATTACGATCTGTAGAATGATGCGGTTGTGCCATCAGCATTTTAAATAGCTTCCCCGCAAACAATTACCTGCTAATGGGTCAAGTATAGTCTCCTCATCTTTCTCTCTCTCTCCAGAAGCTTAAATTATACAAGGTTTTCTCTCGTTATTAAAAAAATGTTGTAATAGAAATGTTAAGATAGTGAAAAAAAAGCTGATAATGACAGCAATTCTTTAAGAAATAAGTGGGTGCTATAAAAAAAAGAATCTCTCATCAAAATTTAACGTTTTTCTTATCACTGCTGAGATAATCTTGTTATAAAATATTTCCCTCTGCTTTAAACAAATCACGAAATATATTCTTCCTCTGTTACGGAATTAAATAAAAGGGATTTAAAAAAATTAAACTGTTCATTGTAGCATTTTTTTATTTTTTCACAAATTGTTTTCGCTCCTCTCCCGATTTATAAATTCTAGTCAGTTTGGCATCATTTTGCATACTATTTTTTGCAAGTTTCTCTCCACAATTGTTTAAAATAATTAAGCATAATTTTATAATTAATTATTGTTAACTTTGGCTTTTACAATTCGTTTTGTGCAATCACGTGGTTTACAATGTGATCAGTTTTAGAAACTCGTATTTCATCTAAAGAGCTCCCAAGTTGGGAGTCCCAACATTTTTCCTTAAAGTATTTGAGTAAAAATTTGGTAAATTATTTTTTAGTCAATTTTTTTCATCATCAAAATATTTACATTTTTTTCACCAAGAATAATGACACTTGTAATCTCTCTTAGAAAACTAGTGGTTAACTAAACTCTTTTCTGGACATTGGATTTTTGTTCTCGAAGAGAGAAATCTTGAAAGTCTCCTTTTAAAATACTGTGATGGTATTTAATTATTTAGTCGAGAGCTCATACAAATATCGTATTTGACTTTGCAGCAATAGGACTTTTTTGTCGACATGCGAGACCGGGCGTCCAGAAGGGAGGTGGTCCATTTTCCTTGTAGCGCCTTTGAGCTTCGAGACTCCTCTCTAGTTTTCGTTGCTGTTGAGGAATTAAAGGAAAATTAGTAGATTGAAGAGTTAAAGAGTTAAAGAGAGAGAGATTTCGAAGAGAGTTGTTTACTCGGATTAATAAAAAGGTGGAATTTCCTAGAAAGACATTTTATGTTCTTGTCTTGGAAAGACTTGCACTTGTTTGATTTCTATTGTAAATTTGATAAAAGGTGTTGGAAAAGAGATGTAAAAGGGTATTGAATGAAGTGGTAGGGGCAGGAAACCTCTGTTTCGCTTCTATTGAGGTCAGGGTGGATATTGACGCGTGGTAGCCATCCACACACAAACATTACCATATCAAAACTCATATTTTTATTCCCTTTAAAAGAGATCGATTGTGGGATTGGTGGGATTTGAGTGTGGCCGTTTCGGTCATTCACACACTGCCCATTTGCATTGGGTATTTCACCATTACATTTACATTACATTTCTCCTCAACAATACTTCCAGAGTCAGAGTTAGGGAGAGTGCAGAGGGTACAGAGCTAGAAAAGTCACTTGGGATGGGAAGAAGGAAGCACGTGAAATGGTTGACACGTACGCTTTCCCAAAGAGAATATGGCTCATAACTCTGTTTGGTTAGTAAGCGGGTTGTAAATCAGTGAAGAAGTCTAATAAAGGGAAAAAAGTCTTTCCACTTGAATCACATCTGCTCCCTTCCCAGTCGATTGTCAGTTGACAAATATTTTGATGCGAAGCTCCCACGCTTTACGACATGAAAGGGTGAGAGTAAACAGCTCTCTTTCTAGTTTTAAATATGTTTTGATAAATTGGGGAGAAGGTGGCACACTTCCGCCTTACTTGAACAGTATGCCTCCACTTGTCTGCGGCGTGGCGTGCAATCTCCAGCTGGCGCTGTCGTTTCAGTTGGTGCTTCTTGTAGAACACTTCGATAAGGATGAGGACGAGACCACCGACAATTCCTGTGAACAAACATTTTTATTAAAATTGTTTATGCATAAAAAGAGTAGAAAGAACTTACCTCCAGCAATCAGGTAAAACGCGTCGTGCATATTCTCCAGGCCTAAAGTCGTCGGCACCTTTTGGTCAATCTTGCACGTTTTGGGCGGCTGATTAGGATTCGGTTGTGGATTAATGATCCACTTTTCATCCAGCTTTTCCATAAACCCACCTTAACAAATAGACAAGGGAAAAGTCAAGACCCTTTTCATTCTTTCTTTTCTTACTCTGTATAATTAGCCGGAAACGGGAAAGAGTTTGCGAAATGAGGCACATCTTTCAGACATATAAACGCTCTAATCTTTGAGATGAAAAAGATGGTAATTGCTCAACCTCTCTGGAAAAAAACTTTCTCAAAAAACGACTTCTTTTCCAAACTAATGAATCCTTCTAGAACAAAAACGGTGCACTTTCAACCTCTTTCTCCTCCTTCAGAAAAAAAACCAAACTTGTTAACATTTTTCAAATAAGAAATCGCTTTGCTCTTCCTATGAATAGAGGTGGTTAGCTATCGAGAGAATGAGAGTTCTGCCCGAAATATTTATTTCCTCTTGTGCCCCCTATTATGCTACATTAACTAATTTATGCACTTTCTGCTCTCCTCCTCCTCTCCGCAATATTAAACCTCGAAAAAACCTCGCTCCCTTTCTCCCCTCTCCACTCAGAGAAAAAGGAGAAAAAGGAAAAGCTGATCCACTTTTTTATTCTTTGAGGGTCATTAAAGCTTTCATAAAAAAGATTCCCGCTAAATAGCTTCCTTTTCATACAAATCATTTCACATTTTTCTCTCCCAAAATCTCCAACAATTAGCTATTGAAAGGATTCTCTCTTTCTTTCTAATAAAATAGTAAAATAATGTCCTCCTTTTTCCGTACATAATAGACGGCATCACTTTTCACAGACTTTTCCTCTATCGCTTCATAAACAACCCATAAAATATGTAATATTCTTTGTCCCTATAAACCGCGCCTCGTTTCCAGCTAACAAAACGGGAAATAAAAGGAGATTCCATCGGACATAAAAAGGTTTATAGAGGAGAGAAAAAGGAAAGCGTCTAGTAGAAAATATTTTCTGGAGTGATGGCCGACTAAAAAGGTACTTTCTTTTCTGTAATTATGCAAGAGGTAATCTACGAAGGAAAGCTTTCCTTTTAAGAAAGATGGTATTAGATGGAAACAATGCTTTCCTTCTCTGTTCCCCAAACACTCCTATTATTTCCCCGCAATTAATCACAAACTGGAGAGATTTTTGTTGGAACTCATTACTGCGACAAAAGGAGTGCAATTACTGTCACTTGAGCGATAAACGATATGGATGGGGAGAAGGATAAAGGATAACCATTTCTCATAAAAACCTTCACGTCCACTCGACACTATCCTTTTAAACCTCTCCACTTTCTCTCGAGTGAAAAGTGATCCTTATTATAAAAGGAATTAATTAGACGTACTTTCGTGGAATTCGAGGATGGCGAGGGTAACTTCGTTCGCCCAAGGTGACCCCTTTTGGAGACCAATGGCGTACCCAGATCTTCCGAATAGCTCTCCGGAAGTCATCAGGTCACAGTCTTGAGCAGCTTCGTATTGAAGTCTTGAACTATCCCAGATAAATGCTCCCAAACTCCTGAAAAAATATTATAAATAGTTAAATTATTCAAATAGCTTTCAATTGCCTTTTGATTTGAGGCGTATCTCCGATTTCAATCTCTGTTAATCACACATCTCTCAACAACACTCGATATGTCATTTTATATCACCTTTCTCTCTACTTTTTATCTACTTGTGTCACTATCACCCCTCCTATTTCAAGTTGATTAAGGCAGTGTGGATATGAAATGTGAGCGGGCGTCTAGACAAAACATTATCGCGGCTATTTCCCCTCCATAAAAATAATAAATGTAGTCTGTACGCCACCCAGTGCTCCTCAAGATATTGGAAATGGAGCGATTCATATACCCCATCACGTTCCAGTTATGGAGGGCGCCACTCATCCTAAATGGGATACTCCTCCACACGTGACAATTGCAAAGAGAATCCTAATATTTCCCTCAACTATAGAAGGGGAAAGCTTTTACAAAAATGGCCCACTTTGTAATCCCTTTTTAGAGAAATATTTAGCGAGTGATATTTTGCGGAGTGAAAATGCTAATCCGCTTATTACTCAAGTGGGGAGCCACATTGTGGGAGAGATTGAGAGGTGTAAGCCACGCAATAAAAGTTAATTGTGGTGAGAGGTGAGTGGAAAAGGGAATGTGGAATGGCTTACTCTTTTTTCACCGCATCAATGGCAGCCTGGGCAGTGTCATAATTCATCCTCTCCATCACCCTATACATGTTGGACAGCTCGACTTGGCGGCGAAAGTACATCTCCACTGCAGACCCTTTTACTGTCGAGTAGTTGAAGTTGTTGGCGGGGTTGCGCAACTACAAAACAAACCATTTCAATATTACTTTACCTTCATTTAGAAGAGTTGAGGTGGATTTGGGAGAAAATGTGAAACGCACCCGATTGTCATGAATGCCAGAGAAGATGATTGTCTTGGGTCGATCCAAAACGAGAAAAGCTGCCAAGTTGGCGGTATACGAGGCAACAATGATCATAGCGAAACCGGCCCACACAATTCCTAAAACACGAGCGGCAAAGCTTCGCGGCGTCCCTAAAGGGCAAGTGTTCATTTTGCTTTTCAATCTTGCTCATCCATTAAAGATGGGTTGGTTTATAAACTCGATTTCATAACGAATTTCATTCATTCTTTCCTGCACGGAAATAAAGGGAAATAGAAATATCCCATGAGGAATACACGGACAAGTGGAAATGAGAAGGGGAGTTTTCTCTTTTTTTATGACGATGATTTCATGAGAAAGCTGCCATTCCACTGAGAGACTGAGAAACTTCTCTTCAAGCTCCTTTTCCCAGATTGATTAGACTTTATAATGTAATGTGAGTTTTTCTCGGGACGGATTGAAAAGTTGAGAAATGGGAAGGGAAATTTAGCTCTTGATTTAAGTCGGCAAAAGAAATGAGAGAGAAAATGACAGAGAGAGAAAGTCTTCTTGCTTGCTCCTTCGTTCCAAGGATCAGAAGGAGAAGGTAAATGGGTTATGTATTTTGTGAATTTCATCGCCTTACCGTTTTCACAAGGATTGTTATCCCCTGATACTTGAAAGGCTTGCTGAACTCGATCACTTGCGCCCGTTCCGGGGTGATGGTGAGGGGAGCAACTATCATCTCTGCTTTCTCGTTAACCAACTCCCCAATCAAGCCCGTCCATTCTTTCTTACCTTGGAAATGAAAAAGGAAAAACGTGTCTACTCATTCCCAATAACTCTTTCAAAATCTAAACTCTCTCAAGAATTTAGTGAGGAGAATCAGGTGTGGTCATAAAAGCGAGTTTTATTCCCACTCAGAAAGACGAGCTCTCAATCCTCTAAATTTCTAATGAGATGGTTTGATGGTTATACCTGTGCCGTTTTTCGTTATGCAACTCCCAAACTGGCCATCGGGGGAGAGGGCTAAAGAAGCCGTGAAGTTCATTTTGTCTTTGAGCTTGCGCAAAAGATCGATGCAGTAGCCCCTACAGCAATTCATAATAGTTGGGTTTAGCATGTCCGTCGTATTGTAGTGGGGACAAGGTTCTTCTTCTCCACTGCATTCAGAGCTGTCATCAACCCTCCGTACGAATACGAAAGGGACCTCTTCAATTGTTAAAACGCGGAGGTGGGTGGGGATCATGAAGCCTGCGGGTGGGCGGAGGAGTCTTCCAGGCCAAATGATTTTCGAGTCTTCTATGGAAAGGTTCATCTCTTTCTTTTCCTAAAAGAAAAAGGCCTTTTCAGTAAAGCGGAAAAGGGAAATGAGCAAAGGTATTGGTGGGAAAGGTCTTTGATCTCTTCAAAGGGAGACATTGGAAACGGTTGTTGGAAGATGAAAACAACAAGTAAGTTTCAAGAGGCGCGCCAAGAGAAAGGAAAACTTTTTTTGTGAAAGAGTCTGAGCTCTTGTTTCACGGCTAATTTCATTACATCAAGATATGATGAATGAGTGGAAAGGCTTTCCTCTAATTCTCTTCTTACGTGTGAATAAATGTATTGTCCAACAGCAACCATTTTCCTATCTGGATGAATATTGATGACATGATACTCGGCATTAATACGATCCCCACTTTCGTCAAATACGACCTTCCCAGTCTCGCCGTTAACTAGCTCTTGCCGTTTGATGTACCTGAGCGGGAGTAGATAGAAAAGAGACAAACTCTTTATTAAAACGAGATGGCGGAAAAGGGTAAAAGAGGAATTACAAGGGAAGGGGAATTTCATTCTCTTTTTTCCAGATCATATTTGATCCTTTTTAAGAGTATCTGACAAGGTGGGGGAGAGCTTTGTATCCGAGATGAAAGTTGTTTGAAGCGATACAAAGCAGAGAAGCGTGTTGACTTGCACAAAAGAGGTGAGATAATATGTTTATTATGCTTTCACCTCCCATCCCAAAAGCACATGCACATGCACCTTAATTTATTAACTTTGTAAAGAGATAAACACGAGTTTTAACCAAAAACTTTGTCCTACTCACTCGAAAAGCTTCCTTCCCGTTTCCCACATGGTTGCCGTCTCATTACAGTCGCTCGGAGCTTTCTCAATCTTCTCTTCAGAGTTCATCTCTTTCAACGCCGCAGCCAGAACACGGCTATATAGGAAAAGAAACATTCTCTAAAAAACTTTCTCCTCACAAAAGAAAACTTTGTGAATATAAAAGTGTGTAGAAAACTTTTTTTTCTGTGTGAAACATGCTGATTATGACTTGGCATTATTATTCTTGAGAGAAGAATATGAAAAATATCACGTTTCTCTTTTTTTCTTCGTCAAGGAAAAAAGTTTTTAAAAAATCAGTATTTTCTCACAGGCAGTCGCTGATATGGGCTTTTTCATTGTCGGCGTTGAGAAGCTTAATGCCTAGGGCTCCTTCGGGAATATCGCGAGAGTTTAAGAGCTGCTCTGTCACGATCCACACATGTCCACTATCTGTCAAGTTGTGCGAGGCTGCTGCTCGGAAGATTGCTTTCGCATCGTTTAGACTGTGGAAAAGAGAAGAGTGGAAATAATTAAAAATAGGGATCCCTTTTGGACCCTTTGAAAACGGTGGAATTCACAGTCATGACATTTTATAGTGGGATCCCCTCCCATCCAAGTTTAATCTGTGATGACCATAATTAAAGTGGGAAATAAGCTGGATCATCCACATTTTAAACTTTTTTTTAGAGTGCCCATCTGGCTCATCGGCGTAATGGGGGGAGAGCTATGAAAAGAATCCTTTGTAAATGGTGATGGTGGTAATAATCCTTTCTTTCTGTGCTTTCCTAAGAGAGAGAAATGGGGACTGTGTTGTCTGATGGTGATGGTATATTGATCCCTTTCTCCTTAATATGAAATCCCATTATCCTCTGCATCTTCATCATTCTCTTGTTATTCATAATGAAAAAAGTTTTGCTCCTTTTCTAATCAGTTGGGTCATCAGAAAGGATTGGGTGGAGGAGAGAGAAGCACATGCATTTATACTAGGTAAGAATAAGCAAAGCTTTTACCTTGCATAAAGGAGGTAAACACGAGCTTGGGCGTTTTTCAGTTCCTCGAGTTTCCTTGCATAGTTGTCAGCTCCTGGTTCGAGCTCTACGACCAGCTCAATCTGGAGAATAATTACTAATTAGTTTATGAATTTTGATACGCTTTGTTATGATTTTTGTGTTGATCTATTTTGTTTTTGTTGACTCGCCTTGATTTCAATATCATCTTCGAGATTCTGCGCGTTGGTCTGGAAGCGACCAAGGACGGATCGCCCATCTGTATCGGAAGAATGAAGAAATATCACCTTTTCGTAATGAAAGTGCTTGAGAATCTCGACCCAAACGTCCGCCTGATGCGAGTAGGGAGGGACGGTGCGAAGGAATGACACGTGGATATTCTGAAACAGAGAGATTTATTTACTTGGAAAGAGATCCACTCTTCATCATTAGGAAATGCCAAGTCAGTGATTTCGTTTTTGGTGGTGTAAAAGGTAACATGAGTTTGTTAAATTGCAATTCCCTCCCATCACCATCATTAAATTGACATTGTTTCTGGAAAAGATTTTTCTCCTCTTATAGAAGAGACAATTAGGAGCGTTCAAAGTGAGGTTTTCTTCCATGACAGCGTTTATTCCTCCCCTCGGAAACCGGTGAAATGTGTGGGTTTGGGAGGTAGGCTCGCATTTGTGGTAAGTGTGGATTGGACGCGTCTACATTTGAATGACGGGAGGAGAAGCATGGCTTATGCTTGTCGCTTTCTCCTAACAAACTTCTCTTGGAGTTGGGACTTGCCAGCTTTCTCCAGAAGAGAAAGACACGTGCACTCAATGACATGAACAAAGAAGGAAGCCATTACATGGAAAAACATTACGAATCATCTCCACTTTTTACAAGACAAGCCAGACAAACAGAGAGAGAGAGAGAAAAGCTGTTTTGATTTGGGAAAGTAAATTTAATTTTTTTTTCTATCTCTGGCCAAAAAGTCTCCTCATCTTTCATAGCTCATATGTTTCTCTCATATCAAGTGGAAAACTAATTACATGTTTTTGTCGTGAGCGATCAAGGATGATGATGATGGTTGGGGTGGATAGAGCGATTTTCATTTCATCTTTGGAGAACGCTGTCACCACGACCCACATGAAAATTGAGCTATAATAATAATCATATTATCAGTCTCGAACCAAAACCTCTTTCCTCTTCTCTCCCGTAGGCCCCCTGCCAACCCTGCCATTAATATTTAGGACGTTGTTAGGAAATAATTTGATTGGATTGCACATTATCCTAATAAAAGGGCGAACAACAACGGGCAAAAACAAACGTATCTCTTCCTCGAAAAATGTGGGACAGGTTGTGTAAGAGTAATGAGAACTGTATAAATTTTTGCTTCTAACAAGGACAACACTGTTTACGTCTATTGAGTTGAAGCTGGGGAAGGAGTATAATGGCTGGTCGTGTGAAAGTGGCTGTCAGCAAGATTCTAATTTCATTTCCTTCCTTTTATACTCCGCACAGCAGGTATGGCCACTTGGTTCAAAGTAAAACCCACAATTTATCCCATTTTGTAGATCATGTCGTGCCTCTAAAATGACATGGGGAAGGGGAAAGCCCAAGTCAATTCTCACATCCACTTCATTTCCCTTTTTCCACTGATCAAATCAACCTTTTACATATTTCCCAGAGTTTACCGACTTGATAAAGAAGAGAGAAAAAATATTTTACCTTATCGGAGAAGGCCGAGTCTCGCGATGAGATCCCAATCACTGGAATATGATAAAAGCCAGAAGTATACGAGACTGCTGCGGAGGACAACTCGCCTAGTGTTGAATGTGAAACTATTACTGCGTAAATCTGGCGGGAGAAAGTTGTAAAAAAAAATTTAGTTGCTTTGAAATTCTGCTGTTTTGCTTTGTAGACGCTTTCATATCAAACTTGTAGGATTTTTTCTGTGCTCATTGAAAAGTGAAATGATTGGAATTAACGGATGAGCTAACAGAGAGAAGGCTTGCGGCTGTGTGGGAAACACTCAACTTTGTTCTTTCCCTTTCATTTCTTCCGCTGTATTAAAATTAGCTTGCTACTTATCTCAAAGAGAGAGCTCCAAGCCAACTTCAATTTCCTCACAGAGTGAAAAGTGGCAAACTAAGCGCTACCCTAATCGCTTTATCATTCTTCCCCATTTAGCCACAATATTGCGAAATTCTCTGCTTGAAATGAGCTGTAAAAAAACTGCAAAGGATTCTTTTAAGTTTGAAATGAAAGGATCGTTTGGAACTCTTTGGAGTTTTGAACTGCGTTTTTTGAACTGACCTGTTTCTTAATCAAATAGTCGCAGACGTTGATCGCAGTCCTAATTGGATTTATGTCCATGAGAATCGGCGTCGCTATAAGGATCGTCCCCTTTTCCACATAGTTTGGGTTGATGTTCAGGTGCTGGGTCAGAAAAAAACAAGTAATCCCATTATAAACTTTTATCCAGAAGCCAGACGAAGAAAGAGAGAGAGAGAGAGAAAGTTGCAAGAAAATAAATTATCTTCTCCATTTCCTTCTGGGAAATAGCAAGAGTCATTCATGCACAAGCTCATATCTTATCGGAAGATAAGCAATTTTTTATGTCCTTGTAGAGAAAATGTTGTATGGAATGCAAAGGCTCTAAAAAATGGTGAAAAATATGAAGGGTAAAATATTTAGTGCTGAGTAAGGGATGTGTGAATGATGTTGAGTGTGAGTATGCTTTGTAAACAGGTTGATTGTGAGTAGGAAGTAGATCTCCTTTGTTTGCATAAGCCATCCTCGTATAAAAAATCATTTAGATTGTCACTCCAACTTTATTGGGGTGTGTAAGGAGGACGTGAATCGCTCCCTTTTCATTCCTCCACAGCCTCCGTGGGAACACGAGTGGATGCTGTCAACTCACATTTTCCCATTCTCCGCTTGAAACGAATATCTCTTGAAGATGACGAGAGAGAAATAATAAGAGAGTGAGAGAGAGAATGCGTGTGCCTTCTCCCAATGCGGCTTTCTCGGTGTGAATGAAGAAGAGAAAAAGAAGATTACTTCATTTCACATTTCCATCCCATTTCATCCAAGAATGGGAGCGGGGATAAGAAGAAAGTCGATTATTGATGCAATTTGTTGTGAAGTGATGTACACGGGATTGGAATGTGAGACTAAACATTACTCTCTCGATCTAGCATTTAGTGAAATCGGAGTATTCAACAAAAGTATCGACAGCTTTTCAAGCATAAAATGCGAGATGGAATGTTTTAAAAGGGAGATAAAAGGTGCAGATGAGTTTCTAATTTTTCTCGCTTACCTCGATAGTTTTAGTGAAGTTTTGAATGGACATGTTGTTGGAGAGGACGCCTCCAATTTGGTAGTCGGTAGGGTTATTGAGCAAAGGCTTTTCTGTCGTTTTCCCTCCCAGGTCACCATATCCACTGCCGAAGCCACCTGACCTGCTTACTCCCGCACTGCTCGAGAAGGAGGAGGAGGTTGTGGCCCCCACTCTCCAACTCGTCACTATGGTAACTCCCAAGAGAAGGCTGAAAGGAGAGGGTTGGTGGTTGGAAGTGGCGAAAGTCCTCATTGTTGGCCGCCCCTTGAACACGCATGCAAAAGTGCAAACTGGATGGAACTCGCCACTCAACTCACTCGCTAAAAAGGGAAATGTCACTGTCTAAAAACTTGGCTATTGATGGGGGTAAAAAGTAGAGGGTAGAGGAAAGAAACTAGTTTTTGTTTGGGATTTTTGGTTGTGGCGTAATTGGCACTTTTATTGCTCACATCATTTCATTCTCTTTCTCTCTCTCTCTCTAGCCGTCAAACACTGAACGAAACTGGTTGACTTTAAAAAGGCATTCCGCATTTAACCGGGTGCGAGCAACGTGATGACAGGGGAAAGAAGATTAGCTTTAGAAGACTCATTCCATCGTAACGTGTCACTCTCTCCTCTCCTGATTTCCTCTCACCAATCACAACCACTTCAATTCATGCTAGAATTGAGGGGAACACGGCAGCACTTGTAACGACAGAGGCTTACTTGTTGTCAAGGAGATTCGGTGTGTGGAAGGGGTTCCATGCTACTAAATAACTTGTATTGTAGTCACTGTATTTGGAAGTGAGAGTGTATGAATTGTTGCACTTTCTCCCTGTTGGCCTTTTGTGCCGGAACGAATGTAATTAAAGTGGGATGAAGGGCCTCCCTCTGGTCGCCAACACACTTCTCACACTCACATGTCAAGAGAGAGGGGAAATGTGGACAGTTGGGAGCTAATTCCTAGGAGAACGCACACATCTTACGAAGAGCAAGAGCGGAGGAGAGTCCACAAGTTGACAAGTCCTGCGAGACACATTCACCCATTCGCACAGAAACACAGGAACACTCTGGGTTTGAGGAGAGAAGAGAGAAAGATGGGCAGAACTGATGTCGGGAGGAAGGAAAGAGAGGAAAAAGAAAGGCTTTCCTATAAACCAAGTTGTGTAGAACTAGAGATGAGATGGAGAGAGAGTGAATGTGTGCGAGTCTTCGGGAGGATGATCAAGATCTGAGCTGGAAAGTGGAGAAGAGCTCGCTCCCCAACAACAGCTTTCTCTTCTCTCTTTAGCCAGCCTTGGCTCCAGCGTGGAGAGAAGGGAACCGGTCCTGAGAGAGTGGAATGGGAGCAGACACACTGCGTTTCCTCCGCCATTCACTTTCTCCAGGAAAGAATAAGGAGCGATGGAAGAGGCAAGCTCTAGACGGATGTTGACGAGCATGTTAAACAGCATCCCTTTCTGTGGGAGAGAATAGCCTTGCTCTTTTCACAATGCTTTGGGATGCGGTATGTGGATCGTGGATTGTGCAAGGAGAAAATGAAGAAAGCGTAGCTTCTCCCTCAACTCACGCCGCACAGCTTTTACTTACTCCTTAAGACCCTTTTACTTTCCCTCTCATCAGTTCGCAAGAAGAAGGAGAAGAAGAGAAGAATAGGAAGCTAGCAAGGCGAAAGCGAAGAGAGCGCGCATTTCACAACAACAAAGAGGAGAAAAATACCACAAGCCGGGGAGAGAGAGAAAGAGGAAGAATGAGAGGAGAAAATGATATGAAAAATGTTGTAGCTGTGCTCCCTTCTCTAACTCATCAGCAGCCCTTTTTACATGGGAATTGTATGCGTCTTCCGTTTACTTAACTAATGTGATGGATGATGGTGGTGATCTCATTGGAACGAGATCCACGGTCAGATTCTCTCCTCTTTTATGTCCCTCATCATCTTACGAAATCAAATAGTTGTGTGTGGCGAATAGGAAAGATCTTGATAGCCGGGATAAGTTTGCTCCTCGCTGGCGGAATACCAAATGGATAATTTCACATTTTGTTTCCAAAGTTGATGTGGAGGCTGTGAGCCGGCTGGGATATTGGGAGATGAGAGAGGTGATGGGTCAGTTGAGCTATTTTGAGTGAAAAGTGTTGCAGCCAGGAGAATGGAGAAAGTGGTGGAGGTTCACGTGCAAGAGCTATATATAGCTTAAGCATTGGGTGGATAGCGGCTTTTCCTCCACAATTCACACCGCCGCCATTCTTGCAGAGAAGTGGAAGGCGAGCAGAGGGAGAGTAAAAAAGAGAGTAAAAGACGAGAGAAGTGAGAGTGAGACAGAGACAGAGAGATAGTAAAAGAGCGCTTTCCCCTCGCCTGTATGTATCCCTACAATAATAGTTTTTTGTCCTCTCTCGGATCAGTCTACACTGATTATGTTTGGCTGGTTAGGCTCTTCCTCCCTGCCTCCCCTTTTATGTGAGGATATTTTTGTCTGTGAGATGAGGAGACTGTGGAGAGCTCTGTTCTGTTTATGTGCACTCCACTCCAGCCCTACAACTTTCTCCAACATCTCTACACACGGGAGGGAAAGGAGAAAGGAGAAAGGAAAACTGTTTACTTTCAGTTCGCATCCGCCTGCCAGACACTGCAAAGATAGTAACACACAGCTCTCTCTTTCTCTCCCTCCTCACTTTCTCTCGCAGAGAGACACGCACTCATCGCTACACCAGCCATTCCTCTCTCCCCAACCAAAGAGAAACAGATCGATAGAACATTTTTTTCATGACTTTTCCCTACCAAAAAAGTAATGGATGGTGGGAGGCTCTTGATGATCATCATCGTCAGCGTGACGTTCTACCGATTCTGATAAGGACGAGAAATGCAGTTAGAATTGAGAAAGGGAGACACAGGCTGTTGCTCTCTCAAAGACATGGAAAGAGAGAGAGAGAAAGGCATAAAATTAGGATGTAAAATGAGAGCCTCCTCCGTTTTACTACTTACATCCTCCGAGATGGACAGAGAAAAGGAAATGAATAATTTAGGAAAAAATAATCCACTCAAAAATAAATACATAAGAGCTATTTACTTTTATTTTCTAGGAAAAAGCAAGAAAAACATGATAGGGCTACGTGACATCTCAACTTTTGTATTTTTACACACCTTTTATATCCCACTCAAAGTGGGAGAAAGAAAAGGTTGCAATTTATTTCCGTTTGATTTACAACTTGTCACTAGTCTTTCCTTCATTTTACTTCCGCTTCTAATAAAAAACCAAGCAAATTGCTCCCTTTTTATTTGAGGATTGGGACGAGTGAAAGACATTTCTTGGCTTTTTCAACCCTTTTATTCTCCGCCATCAGACGAATAAAAAAGTAGCTGCCATTCAAAAAAAACTATTCCCCTTTTCATAAACAAGTTGGTCTCGATTGAACTTGCAAGGATTGGATTGGGGTTGAGTAAGAAACTAATTATGTGTAATCCTCGGGAGAAGATTAAAGTCTCAAGTATTTCTTATTAAGTTGGGTAAAGTAGAAATGTTAGGGAGCAATCCTTATTTTTTTATAGAGACATTTGTCCTCTCCTCTTCTCCCAACCCATTTCCATTCTCATTTCCTTCCCTCATAAAAACATTTTGCGATTGTCAACCTCTCCTTGGAAATGTGAAATGGTCTCTTTTTTGCTTTCTGTGGTTGCTGGTTAATTTCAGGATGGATATGGAAGTCTCTGCTTATATCTTCTCTAGATAATCATCATCATCATCCATCTTCCGCCATCCAAAAATAGTTTTGCATCTCCCATCTCATCTCTCTGCTTATCTTACATGGAAAAACACGTTTTCTCTACCCGAAAGGCTGCAAAAATGTCAAACTTTCAACTTCCACATCATTTCAGCGAGAGAAAAAGGGATGTGGGAAAGTGAGACACTTTTCACAGATAGCTTTATTGCTCATTTGCAGAGACTTGGGGAGGGATAGAGTGAAGCTAGTAGGAAAATCCTAAGTCTTTAAATGTCTACGAAAAGCACACAGAGAAAAATTAGAGGACCCAAATGTTTGCCATTGGAAAATTAAGTTGGCATTTAAACATTTAAGGAGGAAGCGGACCATGAAAATTGCATTTTTCCACTCAAATTTATTGGCCAGATGAGATACGAACCGAATCCTCTATTGCTTTTAAGATATCTAACCAATTACAGAAGGTTGGGGGAAACAAAAGAAAAATAATTAGACCCTTCTCGCTCTTTTCCATGCGAGTACGGAATTATAAATAATAATTCAAATTTCAAATATATTCCTCTCTCGTTGCATGCAAAATGATCCTCTTAAGTTTTGGAATGGCCGCTGTGCGAAATTTTCTGGGTGGGGAGGAGAGGAAGCAGGATTAAAAAATAAAAGTTTTTAAGGGACAATCTCTCTGGAACATGTTCAATTCAGCGATTATTTAAGCGGCGAGAGTACAGGTGGAAAGTTTATGATGGAAACTATTTTGCTCCCGTTTTACAAGAAAAACATCCGCTTCCTCTGCTCTCTCTGCTTGTTCAGGGAGAAAGGGTCGCATTTCTCTCGAAGAGAGTTGGAAAATATTCCACGATATGCAAAGTTATATCAGCTTGTCTCTTCTTCCGCTTCGTATCTCGCGAATAAAAAATGTGTAAAGATGAACGAAAGTCGCATTTTCCCCAACTATAATTGCACTTTATTGGGGAGCTTGTAAGGAAAAAGTTTTTTTTAAGGATTAACTTGTTGTTTAGGAGTAGCTTTCGCAATTCCACTCATGTCTGATGGGTTGGTGGTGTTTGCAACGCCAATAATATTACACGACAACAAATTATATTCGTTCCGTTGACACTGTGGGAGAAAACGATACTTTCTTGTTGTGGTTTAGAGTTGCCACGGGTGTTCCGTGTTCTGTGTAGGTTCCGCTCTTGCTCAAAAATATTAACAAGTGGGAGAATTTTCAGAGGTAAATAAAGTTAAAGGAGGCCACGGTAATGGTCCCGCATACCAATTATCCACTCATTTATATGCTTTCCAACCACCACCCAAAAGGGGAAAGGAACTGTTACGTTTGCTCAATCTACAAGCCCTTGGGAGACTGATTATAATTATTTTTAATAGTAAACAAGGATCAATTTCTGTCATCATCAGTCAAAGTGTAAAAGGGAGAGAAGAGAGAATAGCAGAGACAAGGAATGGATGAGTTGGGTGACGTCTCAATACAAGGAATTTTTGCTTCTTCATTTTTCTCTACCCTAAAACATTCCAAAGGTTATTGATGATGATGAAGAGTCTTTCAATTTCCCCCCTACATACTTATATCGGAAGAAATATTTTTCTAGGAAAATATTTTTCACAAAATTCTTTTTTAAAAAGACGTTCTCCTGCGATGAAATATTTTAGTCTCGGCGTACACAACACGATTCTTTACTCGAGATTATATTGAAAGCTGTGCACTTTATTGCGTTTGTTGTCATCCCAAAAATTATTTGCTTTTCCCTACCTAGCTGACCTAGTTGGCATGAATCCATCTGAAAAAAAACTCACTGTCCATTCACAAAAGGTGTGGCTGGGAAAGAAAAGATTTTGGGTTAACCTCTCTCTTTTTTTTCTCTCTCTCTTTTCTCTTTACCAGAGGCATTCACACTGGCTCATTTCATGTCAAAGGGCCACATGGTAATTTCAAACCTGATTTCATTTATTCCTCACCCACTCCATCTCCCCCGATCTTGTCTTCAATCAGGGGAGAGAAAGTTTGATAATAAAAGATGATCCATTTTGTGCTGCTGTAAGGGAGGGAATAAAAATGAAATTTTTGTTTTGCCATCTCTTCCGTCGTCCTCATTCAAATAACTTTCCATCACTCATTTCCCTTTTAAAATAGGGCTATTGAGAAAGATCGACTTTTTATGAAAAGTGAATAAAACAAGTTGTTGAAGGAAAGATTTCTCGCAGAAAAGCCGGGTCACAATCACAGTCTCTTTTTTTCTCTCTCTCTCTCCTGTCATATGATATTACATGAAGGAAATTCTCTTGTTACGAATAAAAGAAGAAAGTTTGGCCCGAATATTACATGTTCGGAGAAAGTTTTTGAAAGATTGCATATGGCGTTTGCTCTTTACCGGAGAAAGTTTCCTTAAATATGAGGTAGGTGATGATGATGATGTGCACTGGTTACTCATCATAATAACGGCTAAAAATAGGATTTTTTCAAGAGAGAGAGAGAGAGAAAAGTGACAAGATTTGATATAAAAAGGCATAATCAATTTGGGGAAAATGCTCCGTCTCCGTGTAAATGGCTATTGGCTCTAAACGGAAGGGAATTGAATGGGCGCTGATCCAAAAGTGTTGCGAGGAAAAGAGTAATCTATATGCAAGAGGCGAAAGTAAGACACAATTTCCTCCTCGAGATTTTTTTTTGCAATCTTGAAGAATAGAATTTGTGAGAGTGAAGCATTGAATGGGTGAAGGGATCACAAGCATCATCCTGAAATGTGACGAGGACGAATGGATTCGCCCCCTTTCCAGGAAAGATTAGGGATTGATTTGGAGGAGAATTTGAAGACCTCTTTGCATCCTAACACACCTAATGGCTCACTATTTCTAGAAAGAATGATGGACCTTCTAAGATTCTCAATGCAACTTTTTTTGGCAAATTTTTTGTTCTTTCGGGAAGGCAACCTCCTTTTTTTATCAAAAGAGGATAAAAAGGGATACGTTTTCTTGAATAAAGGAGAAATTTGTAGGGAATAATAAGAGGAGGCTGTATTCCAGTATTTCCCCTGGATTTCCGGTGACAAAAGAGAGAGAAAAATATTCTGGAAAGATACATTTTTTTCTGTGATGAAAGAAAAAGTCACATTTTGTTTTAAAAAGATGCATATTTTTTTGAGTATTTTAGTCAAGTTGGGTTTGGCTTTGGAAAGGTTTTTTTTTGGAGCCACACCTTCCCACTTTCCAGTTCTGAAGAGATGGCACTCGTGTCATGAAATGGGAAAAGGATTTGTCACTATTTTACCATTTTTATGTAAATTTTTCCTTTCTCAACTCGACAACTCTCGAAGAAGAAGGAGAAAAAAGTAGTTTTCTCCTCTCATGTTCATGCATTACTCTTGTGAAATGGGTGATGATTCTGGGAGAATAAAAGGCAGAGATTGGAGGAATAGGAAGAGCGGAGAGCACTTCATAATCACGACAAACATTCGTTTTTTTATATATGAAAAGAAAAAAGTTATTTTTACATAAGAGAAAATATTGTTTTTTGTTTTGAGAAGGAGAGAATTGAGATGAGAAGATAAATGCGGTATTTTTGTGGCGAACAGGTGGTGCTCAGTAGTGAAGTGGACTGAAGAGAGGATCATGAATAAAAGCTTCTTTTCCTTAATTAGGTTGGTTTTGGAGAAAGAGGTAAAGTCAGAGAAGAGATTACACAACATGAACAACATCATTATCATCCAAGTCGGACTTAATGGTCTGTCTTGTTGGCAGAGAATGTGGTTGGTATTTTTTCTGGGGAAGATGATGGAATACATCACTCAATTCTCCTCCAGCAAACATGATGCGGGCGAGGGTCTAAGGAAAAATTCAATATTGGCTGTGATTAATTTCATCATCCTTTTATGCTTTCCCCTATTTGAATTTGAACGGTTATGATCTCGTCGCTCTAAAGAAAAGATGAATTGGGTAGAGTCAAGCGGTATAAAGCGTAATCCTCATCATTCACGGAGAAAGAGAGAGAAAGTTGGCTATTATTTGTGAGTAGGATTTAGGATTTAGTTGGAGGCATTCTGGAATGCGCTGAGGTAAATAGGATGAGAGAGAGAGAGAGCTCTGCGTTCTGCTCCTGGTTTTTTTTTGTTCTGGTCTCGTAAAATGTCCTTCCAACTTATTTCGGTATGAGCTAGTTCATCTGGTGCACAGAGATTGGATGTGGAAAATAATTTGATTGGCTTTCTCCTCTCTTTCTGTCTAAAAACGTCGCATATTTTTGGGCCCTAGTGGATTTTAGTAAAATTAAAAGCGAAACTTTTTTCGGCAACTCAGAGAATTAATCATTTGGCGAATTAGCTAAATTCTCACTTGGATGAGCTTGTATTGGACTATTGGATTGAGACTAATACGAGCTTCCTCGAAAGGATAAAGGGCCAACTTTGTTTACCCTTTCAATAGCCAATGGAAACATATTTTCTCATTTGAATCAGCAACCAAGTGGGGATTAACAAAGTTGCCGTTAAACAAGCACCAAATGTCAATAAACTTTTTATCCAATTATTTAACAAGCTCTCTCGCTGTTAACTTCTTTCGAACAAAAAACTTTGGATTTGGAAAAGAAAAAAGGATTCTTTTGAATGAGGTGGAGCGTAATGTGTAGAAAATGTAACCGGAATGTAATCAGCCTCTTTTCAATTAGCATGGATCAAACACGTGTTTATCATCTTTGTCATCTTTCAAGTAGTTCTCCTCTTATCTTTGCATCTTGGCTTTTCTCTTCGCGGCAATCTATAAAAGTGGAGCAGGAGAAAATATGAGAATATATAAAAGCATCATCTCCACTTACTCCTTATGGAAATGGGTGTTCGTATGGACACGGAGAATAATCCTTTTCTCTCCAGCACAAATGGCATTTTGACACGTCAGGCGTAAAAGAAAATGTTTGATATGAATTGGTTGCAAGTGTCTTATCTGTTTGGATGGCTCTATTCGCAGAGCAAATAGTGTGAGTGGCCAACTTGCTTTATCTTTATTTGCGATCCGCATTCTCTCTATCGTGTCTCGCGGGGAGACTCCCCTTTACACAATAATCGTATACCTGGAACGCTCCTTTGGAGAAGGGCCAAAACCCCACCGCATTCTCCCTCCCGAAAAAAATTTCAAATTGTATTCTCTCTATCTCTACTGCTATGTACAACTTTTTTCTTCCTCTACGTGAAAATCAATAAGAGGGAAACATTATGACAGTGACATTGGGAGTGGATCAATACAAGCTATTTTAATTTGCCCAGTTATAAACGCTTTGGGTTGACAACATGATGAGGAAAATTTACATTTTATTTGCCAAAACATATATTAGCTCGGAGCAGAGTGTCAAGAAGAGATCCATTTTAGCCCTTTTCCTTCCAGACGGAGCAGATGCTTAAAGTTACAAATCGCTTATGCTAAAAAAAAGAGAAGAGAAAAGCTTATGAAATTGTTAATGAGGAGCTATTAAACCGGATATTGACGACAGTGATGGGTGATCAATACGATTATTTATTCAGTGGCCGAGAGAGCCATTACCGGCCACAAAACCGTTTATTAGAGGAAGCATATGTCTTAAGCGTAAACACTTTCTCTAGAAAAAATGCAATATCTTGATACATAAAAGTGTTATTTCTTGCACGCCTTCCATCACCAACCGGGTTGGAGTGGGGGCAGCCCAGCGTAACTAAACTAGGTTGAAAAAGTGTGGCAGGGGCAGACCCATTAGTGACCAAGAAGCGTTATATGTGCGCTGTTAAAACGCTTCATTCCATTCTAGAAGGGAAGGGGGAAAGAATTTCTTTTGGGAAGAAATGATATGACATGTTTAAGAAAAGGTGTGAGGTGGCCACTCCAAGACTCTCCGTTGCTAACTCTGTTTTCTTCATATTTGTTTAGCTAAGGAACAAGTGGATAAAGCTTAATCCGGACTGACGGGACTCTATGCCCATCATACTCAGTTTGGTTCTTGTCCTCGAGTTGAAAAATAAAAACTCTGATCGGACATAAGCTATTTTGTAGTTTTCTCTCTCTCGGTGGCGAATAAGAAGGTAAGTGAAATAGTTTTAAGCTCTTGCTAAGTGATTCCAATTTTTGTAGACTTTTCCTCTGCCCTACAACTCTTTCGTAGAATTTCCCTTGGCCCCTGCTGGGATTAATAAGTCCTTTCCCCAAGTGGAATTGTGAGAGGAGTTGAGCTTGGGTCCCTTTGCGCCTATAACTTCCACTTGCTTTGTCCAAAAGGGATTTCTACCCTTTCTTCTCACGAACAAAATTAACTGATTGATATCGGAGTAGAAGAGAAAAAGTTTTTTTTTTAACAAAATAGCTTCTTTCTCGTTTGACAAGTAAAAGTGAAACAATTTCTCTGAGGATTATATTTGAGTGGAGTGCTCGGATAAGATTAACAACTTGTCTCACTTTTCACTCCTTCGTCCTCACACTCGCACTCTTTTACGGTATTGGAGGAGGTAAAGAGAAAGGCTCGAATCTCTCCTCCGATATCAGAAGAAATAGTGTGGGAATTGAAGCATCCATTTCACCCTAAACCTTCAACAGGTTATTCCACGTAGAAAAGTTTTGCGAATCTCACATTAAAAACAAGTTAAATTAATGTTTTGGGGAAAGCGATTCCACTTTCCAATCTGATGATGATGTGAAAAGGCTTTAGTAGGAGAAAGGTTGAGAAATAATTAGGGAAAAGAGGAAATGAGATGGAATTATAAAGAAAATAATATTTACAAGTTGGAAGGGATTTTGTTGAGAAACGAGTGGAAGATAGGTCATATGTGAGTTGCAAGAGGCTTTTCTCATCTCCAAGAATTAATCAGGGTTGAGTGGAATTAAGAAAGGAGAATTCAGAGAAAGAGAAAGCATTGAAAACTAATTAATTTTTGTCCCCCCTCGAAAAATGGGGTAATGAAAGGGGGAGTATTTTTTTTGTCTGGGAGAGAAAGAGTCGATAAAATGATTTGGGGAGGGAGGGAGAGAAAGAAGAAGGTGAAATGGTTAACTTTTCCCATTCATCATTATCCCAAGTAGATGTTGTTGGGAGGAAGCATAAATCAAGCTTGCTAGCGAAATAAGTGGGAATTGGAAGCTCATCCTTCGCTACTCTCTCAAAGTGAGCCCATTTAGTTTGAGAAATTGTGCCGAGTATTGTTTCCTGAAAGGAATAAATGAGAGGAGAAAGTTATGTGATGATGAAATAAGAGGAGGAGATGAAACGAGTCTCTTTAAGATTGTTGATGACAAGCAGATTTTAAAGGAGGAGTGTCTCTCATTTCTTTCACCCTTTCAAAATATCTTTTTTGCGCTATCTTAAATGGCGTTGTGCAAACACGTCATAAACAAACACTCGCGGAGTGAACTGGGCAGAAAGAGGAAGAAATGTGGCCACTCTACTTCCACACTTGAACCAAATGCCACTTTTTGGAGACGTGTCCTCCTTTCAAAAAAATATTATCTTTTTCCAATTTTTTTTATAACTTTTTGTATCCTTTACAGATTTGACAAAGGGCCGAGATGATACCCCTTTTGCTTGCGATGGGGTGCCTAACTGGGATCCAGAAGAATTGCCCTCATCCCACTCCAATCATGAATTGTAAGTGAAACAATTTCTCCCACCTGCTATTCTCTCTCCAAGTTTAGTTAGAGAGCTCATCTTATCCAAAAGCATATATCCGGGTCGATTAAAGGCGACCTACTTTATTTGGCGAATAGTCCATCTCTAATAAAAACTGCATGTTTGCATTGCGCGTCTCTCTCTCTCTCTCTCTCTGAGAAAAACAAAGTTGCTTTTACTTCCCCTTTTATTTTATTTTCTCAGTAGAAAGTTTCGCTTTTGTAAGGAAAAGAGTGTGTCCTTAATAAACATAATGCATTTAGAGGACGTCCATAAACTCTCAACTTTTTAGGGATGAGTGCGACGACGACTATATTTGGCTGAACACTATCAGTCTTGACTGGAGACTGAGAAAAAATAGCCAACATTACTCATTCAAGTTGAAAGGGGCAGAGGGAAAATTGGAGTGAAGAGCACTTATCCACTTTTTTCTCTTTAAACTCAGTGGGAAAAAGGCTCGAGGCCTGGAAAGTTTGATGAAACGTGAACCCAATCCTTTCACTCTCATCATCTGCTTCTCTCATTCTAAAAGAGAGGAGAAACTTTTTTGCAAGTATTTCTCTCTCTCTCTCCTTCTCTCTCTCTTCTGGAGAGAGAGGATGAAATTGGAAAGAAAAATGTTTGAGTTGAAAAGATAGCTGATTATTTTAGGAATGTCGCAAAGGCTGGAGGAGAAAATTAGAAATTGGAAAAGTAATAAATTGTGTGTTAAAAAAGGTATTATTTTTTAATAGGATGGGGCAAAAAATGTGGCCATTATTTCCACTCGTTCATTATCCCTTTTTCAATATGGAATTAACAGCATCTGCTTAGCTCGTTGGTCACTGTGACACCATTTTAGGTGTGTGGTGAGAGTAGAGTTTGATATTAAATTAAGAGACGACGGTATAGGTCTTGTTCGTGGTTTGAATATTCATTTCATTAATGCCCCGTGCACGCCACTTCTTTCCTGAGAGGAGGAAGTGAGTCCTTCCAGATTTTCTTTCCTCAATCCCACACGTTTTTCAGTCGTGGCGCACGAGAAACAAACAAACTCTGTCTAATGACGAGAGAGCAAAGCAATAACATGCTCAAATATTCCTTGGGCGTGTTTCCTTCCTTTCAATTTATTAGATAAAAATATTGACTTTTTGTAGTGAAAAGGGGTGGGAAAAAATGGGTTGGAAAAGAGCAATTTTTGTTAACAATTTGTTGAGATTGAGATGAGATAGTTTGAGAGAGTCTGGAATATTTTGCTCAGACTTGTTCAAACTCGTCATTACAATTTATAATGATGTCGTTTACATAAAAAATAGAGAGGGAATAGAATTACTCTTTTATTACTCCCTCTTATTCTTATCATACTTTAAAAATATCTTCTTTTTTTCTTCTCTCAAGAGAGAAACTTGTCCCGTTTATATTTAAAGGAGTTTAAAGTTTAGGAAACGGTTAGTTTTATGGTCGCATTACAGTTTATCATTAGCGTTGCTATTCCTTTCTCTTTCGCCTCTTGCAGATAAGAAATATGCTCATTCCTATTTAATCTTTCGTTTCTCTTTGGACATGGACCAAAATTGAAATTGTAGTGTAAAATGGGAGAGAGAATGGTGGAGGATTTAATAGGATTCGCGCCTAATTTCCGTGCACAATTTGCAAGAAAAAAATGTTTTTATCCTTCTGTTATCAAAGAAGAGCTTTAGAGTTTAGAGATTTTTTTTGCTGGATAAAAACCGCAGCAATCAAAGCGCTTGTCCCACACAAGGACGTTTTAAATTTGGATGAGAGTTAGAGGAGAGTCTAGATTAAGGTAGTAATTAGTGAATAGCGAGTTAACTTTGAGGGAATGACGAGGGAATAGGAGTGAAGGTGGGACGAAATAGTTTTTGGGGAGGAGAGTGGATGTGACATGAAAATGGAATCTAATCCCTTTGGAGATTCTTTGAGAGAGAAATGGATAGTTTGTAAAGTTTTGTTTGGAAATATAAACAATTTTAAGTAAAATAGAGTATTTTCTCTTCAAAGTTGATAAAAAGTAATGGTGGTAAAGGAATGAGATTAGAAAGTGCATTAGGTTGGGGCATATGAAGATATGATATGTGAGTTTTTGGGAGAGAAGCCGCATCAGAAATCAGAGGAGAAACTTATTCTCTGGCATTTCCTCTCTGGCTTCCTTCCCCTGGAAAAGAATAGTTTGTGAGGTAGAAGCAAGAGATGTGGCCACGTCTCCCCAATTCCGGAGAGAAAGTGGGTGAGGATGAGATAGGGCTTGCAACACATTCCCCGGTTGAGAGGTTGGAGTTTAAGAAAGGCTGTGGTTTCTCTCCGCACACTACTATTAATCAAATTGGGGGGAGAGGAGAATGAATGAGTTTATTTCTTTTGCTTATCAGATCAACTGAAGAATATTTGGAGCCCCACAAATCCCTTTTTGGCCAAGAACTACGAGAACGGGACTTGGGTACGGAACGACACGGGGATTGACATGAGAGCTCTCGTCGGCAAGAAGATTCGAGTGGCACTTGTCAAAGTGAGGACATAAAATATGATATTTCTCCACATCATCTGATAGTGACGAGTGGGATGGACTCGGTCTTAAGATATCTTGATTGAAACTTGAAAGATAATTTTGTTTTGAGTAGGAAGCGCCATTTGTAAACGAGACTTTTGATGGGAACGACACAATGTTTACGGGAGTGGCTCGGACAATCCTTGGCGTATTTCGGGAACAACTGGGATTCGACTGGCAGCTCGTCTTTCCCAATGATGATGATAATCATGTTGGCCTACCCCTTCCAAATGGAAGCTTTAACGGAGTCTTGGGAATGTTGCAAAGAGGCGTAAGTTTCTATTCTTAAATTCCCGTCGTTTTCTAAAGGGAAAGTGGGGGAAAATTGTGGAAAAAATTTGAAATGAGATTATGAAAAGTTGAGTGAATTGAGTTGTGCTTTGTGCTGGAGGTAAAACGTAATCAACTTTGTGGATTAATTTAATCAGAGGGAAAACTTATGTGGAGAGTCTTGTGCGAGTTATGTAAGCGAAAAGATAAGCCATGTCTTTGTTGGATGAGGAGCACTTTAGTGGCATTTGTGCTCTCAAACCCTTGTCACATTTTCATCTCCCATTAGCCTCATGTAAGGAATGATCTGGTTGAAAGGGACAGAGTTTTTACCTGCTTAAATCAGGATAAAGTATGACATGGTTGAGTAGAGAGAATAAAAGCCCTTTTAACTTTCATCTCATCTCCTTCTTTTTGTCTGAGTGAAAAGCGTGTGTTTTCATTGCAGGAGGCGGACATCGCGGTAACCTACGTGAGCTTGTTGGCCGCGAGAGTAGAGCATTTCGACTTCTCCCGACCATTTGGAGAGGAAAAGTGGATGATTATGATGAGTCGGCCTCAGGAGACAACTGATGGTGATGGTCTTATCGCTCCCTTTCAGCCAGAGGTAAGTACTTCGACTCTTGTTAGGACCAAAGGATTACACTATTCAAACCATTCAGCCTCAAACATTACCATTCTCTTCAAAACTAAACTCCCTACGCATATAATTGACTAGGAATTCAGACTTTACTCCCATACTCCTTTTGAGCAACTCCTTTTATTTCTATCCTTAGGCTCCGAGAATGTCATCCATGTCATTTCTGATTGCAATATACAAGTCCCTCGGAAAACATTTGCCCTTTCCCAATTATACCTACACTTTTATTATTTTTTCCAGCCAAGAAAAAGCGAATCCCTTTTTGATTGTTGGGGGAAAAGTTTCTCTTTTTTTCTGCGGCTTTCTTTGCGGAACGTGTAGAGAATATTGGGTGGAACGGAGCATAAGGAAGATGACGATGATGAGGGCGATCACGATTAGAAAAGACACAATTCCTCCGTTTTTTTATCTCCTCACATGAATGCCTTTAACACATTTACGTTCGAAGAGGAAAACATTTATTATCTCCCCAGTTGTTTCTAACTTGTGAGGGGAAAAAGTGAAACAGTTTGCGTCACACACGATGGATGGGAAGTAGAGCGGAGCAGAGTGTAAAAAATAAGAAGTCTATTAATTCTCTTCTCTGTAGAAGGAGAAAAAAAGGAATTTTTAAGAATAGATTATTTCTCTCTCCCTTTCCACTAATACGACAATGTTTGATATGTAACGTTTCACTGAAAACTAATCATGGGGGAATATGGTAGAAGTATTTTCCAATTGGGAAGACATGCAATTCGAAAAAAGCTTGTGAAAAAGATGGGATTACTGTTGAGGAGAAGGATTTCATTTCGATTCATTCAGATCAGCTTATTTCCTTTCCACATCTAGTCAACCGTAAAGAGAAGGAAACGAGGTTAGGGCATCCTCTTTCGTATAATGGAGAGAGGAGAGAAAGTTTCTAGACAAAAAACATGTTTTGTTGTTCCCATATACTGAAGTCGAGTAACCGCTTATTTCTGTGATAAGAGAAAGTCATTGGGTGTCATCATACCTCGTCTCTCGCTTACAAAGAAGCCAAAGAGAAAAAGTTATTTTCCCTTTTAATACTTTTCTCTTCTGCCCTACAAGAGAAAGAGAGAGAGAGAAAGTATGTGGGTGAAAGTAGAAAGTGAATTTGTTGCGGAAAAAGTTGTGTTTTTTTCTCTAAACATTTCATTTTTTCTTGTTGTGATGTAATTGTGAAAGTTTTTTGAGATATATTTAGTTAGAGAAAGAGATGAGAGGGTGTGCATGCTGCAAGTGGTGATTAGGGAAGGTGAGTATAAAAAAGTTGAAGGGGGTCGGGACGCTTTAGGGAGTCGGTGGAATATAAAGGGAGAATTTTTACAATTTTACAACTTTTCTCAGTTTTATAAAGAGAGTGAAGAGCTTGCTAATAAACTTGAGGAGACAAAGAAATTGCTACTTTTCACACCATTTTTGTTGTTTGACATAACCCATTCATTTCGTCTTTTGGGGGCGACATGGCGAATTGGAATCTTTTGATAGGAAGAGAAAAGGGGGAATGATAGCTGCGTGTATGGTGTGTCGAGTCAGTTGGTTCAATCTGGTGTGAGGGGCCAGGGTGAGAAATGAGATTAGTGTTTCTATGGAGATGGAAGCTAGAAAAAATGGGAATCATTCAAAGTGACATTAGGAATGAGGCGTTTTTTCATTTCGGCAACTCTGGGAAATCAAAGTCTTGGCTGCATTCCTCTTCCCGTGAGGGAAATTAATGTGGGGCCTGTACGAAATCAAATTTCTCTCGACTTAATGAAAGGGAAGCAACAAGCGGGATATTAAAAGAGTCTGTGTAGTGAGATGAAGGAGAAAGGCAAGTTGTTGGGAACGTGCCACTTTGGCCTACTTGCCCTGATGAGAGAAAGCAGCTGGAGTGAGCAAGACACGGAGAGAAAGCTGCCGTACATTTTACATTAATTACATCTCGCTCTCTCTCTCTCTCTCTCTTTCTCGTCTCCCGCTTAAGAGAAAAATGTGAATCAAGAGGAAGCTAGGAAGGCAGGGAAGCAGAAGCTGTTTCTCAAAAACAGTTGATTAAAAGCGCGTATGGGAGAGGGAAAGAGAGTGGCATGTCCACTGACACGAAACTTATCGACATCTCCACATCCACATCACTTTACGCGCCTTTCTTGTACATAAAACTGTTGTAGTGATGGGTTGTGAGTTTCTCCTTCTCATCAGCAGTGACAAGAGGTGCACACTTTTCTCTTGCAAGTCTGCCTTCTTCTTTCACTCTCTTGCTAATGCGTTTGTTTCTGTAGCATGAAATATTTAACTGATATAAATAAATGAGGAGTACATTATTCAAATGAAATTGCCCTCAGAACTCCTCCGAAATGGGACTTTGAGGAGTAATAAATAGTGAGCCTAAAAATAATTCCATGCTCAAGGACCTGCTCGTTTCTCGCTGCTTCTTTTGTGGGGGGAGCCCAATATTTTGTCGAGAGTGATGAGCAGAGGCAGAGGCGCAATCCAATCTCCCACTCTCCCAATCTATTTTCCATTTAGGGCAACAACTGTGGAAACATTGGGGAGCTGGCATGAATACCGCTTCAGAATCGAGATTGCCACTTGCCCACTCTCTCCGCACTTTGTAGAAAGAAGTGGAGAAAGTGGGATGGAGAGGATTGATGATAGAAGGCGAAAGTGGATGATGATTGATGATGACAGCTAATACACGCTTTACAGCCGGCTTTTCAATAAAATATTTATTGAAATTGGAGCACGCTTCATTAGCTCCTTCCCCGTCTTCCTGTTGCTCCGCTCCTACTCTGACCTCACTTCAAAGCCCTAATTATTTCGAGCTGCACGAACGCAAAACATGGCTTCATACTAAGCTCATCTTGCATCGTATCGGTGAAAGCCAAGTGGAGAAAGGATGAGCTGACTACACACCTTCCGCCTTTTTTTTTACTGGAGACAAAGGCAGAGATAGTCCATTACACTGCACTTTGTTGTACCCTTTTGGAAAGAAATAAATGGTGACAGTTTCGCTTTTATTTCTTTTCTCCGAGTCCTCTCACACTTTCCCCAAGACGCTGCTCTGTGCAACTTTAAAGGGAAAAGTTGTGGAGTGGAAAGGAAGAAGAATTGATGGAGGAGGAGCACTTGTTTTTTTTTGCACAAGGACCCCGCTATACTTTTCCAACAATGCCTTTTGTTTCAGACCGTCACCAAGCCATGGCAAATAGTTAGAGTGAGTGATAGAAGAAGGTAAAATATCTGCTGCTATCGCGGAGCATAACAAAAAGCAATAAAAATGAAATGAGGTTGAAATACGGGGAGAAGAAAAAGTTTTGTAAAGTTGAAGAGGAAAAGGCCCCATGTGACCTGGAGAGAGAGAGAAAGAGAGAAAAGAGGAGCAGCCCTCACAATAAAAAGGACAGAGTAAGAACTAAAAACTATCTTTCCTTTTTCTCTCTCTCTCCTCATCATCATCATTTATTTTTCTCTAGCAAAAGGAGAATAAGTAAATGAGTCAATACGAGTACGATTACTAGGATAATGGGAGCAAGTTTGCTTCTCTCCCAGCTCATCCTTCTCTGCTCTAGATGCGCTCCTCTCTAGAGATAAATATCGGGATCGAGTCTGAGAAAAGTGGTCTTAGTCTTGCTATTAGACAAAAATATTGTCTACCTCTTTCCCCCGAAAAGTCTCTCTAGAAAATAAACTTTTTTTTATGAAAAGTTGTGAAAAAAAGCTGAAAGTTTGGCTTGTTCAAGTGGAGCTGTTGTCAGAGTAAGAGAGACGGAGGGAGAGAGGGAGAGCTAGAGCGGATGTAGTTCTGGGGATAATAGTCTGAGCCATTATATTTTTAGAAAGTATTATTTATTTACTTTCGACATCCTCCCATTTGTTTCTGGTGGGAGGGAGGGACCCTGTAGCAAAGCCAGAAGCCTTTTATTCATGTCAATCACAATCAGTCGGAGATACACGCGAGCCATATTGCCATTCCCCTTAAAAACTTTTTTTTTGCACGGGAATCCACCAGGGCCACATGTTACATTTCTTGTCATACATTTCCCCTCCGCTTTCTCCCCGCTTAATTCCTCTTTCCTTCCTTCCTTTAGATAAAAAAATAATATTTTGTTAGTAAAGAGGAATGAGAATGAGGTTGTTTGGATGTCTTACTCTCCCATTATCACCTCATCTTGTGAAATGAGAGGTGGCACTTGTGCATAAACGGGCTCCAACTTTCCCCCTGAGAGGATCTGTAAGAGAGAGTGTCCTTGCTCATCATGAAAGTTTGATTGGGATATATTTTGTGTCTTGGTCTAATAATAATAAGAGAGAGAGAGAGAGCGAGAGCCCTTTCTTTGGCCAAGTACGTGCCCCCTTTATTTGCTCAAGACTTTTCATTATACAAACTTGAGCCGGGTATAAATAATGGGGATGTGGGAGAGAAGCTCTGGCCATACAGCCCTCAATGGGGAGAGAGAAGCCTCTTATTTTATTCATCGTTTGTGCTCTATGCTCCCTCACGTCCCTTTCAAATAAGGTGGACGTAAGACGGGGACGTGCACCTATTACTTCCCCCACTTCCCCCCACATATGTGATCTCATATTATCCTCCTTTCTTTTTACCTGGAATGAAATTGGATTGAGTTTTCTCTCTCTCTCCCCATCTCAAGCTCACCCACCCATTATATTCCTCTTTCGTTGATCCTCAGCACGTCTCAGCTTTAAAATAATCTGAAATCCCAACATTAGCTTGGTCCTTAAACGAGAAACTCTATTCGCTGAGTAAATAACAGTTGGATAATGCCATCAAACCTAAAAGTTGCTACGAGCTTATCATTTCATTCGAGAAAAATTAAGTTTCGCGAGAGATGAATTCGTTGGAGAAAGTTTTTTCATCTTTGGGCAATTATGTCTGCAGAGATTGACGCGAGTTTTCCCACTTTTTTTGCAAAGAGAAAGCTATATTTTCACTTTTCATTTATTCTCTTTAGGCGGAGATAAGTAGGGAGAAATTGGCATAGTAATGGTATTAAGTACAGCCATCCCGAAACGTAGTGACGGCGTTCTCATAATATTTGCAATGGCTAGGGGCTGTTGAAGCGAGGGAAGTGGAGTGCGATGATGACAAGTGACAGTGACAAGAAAATGGGCTACTCTATCCCATCCCCCTAGAGACATCCACCTTGATTCCATTTCTAGCCAAACTCATCGCCCGTCTCCCATCATCATCCACAAACTTGACAATCATATTATCCATTTCCATAATAATTTGCGGAATAATTGCTACTCTCCAGGTTTGGTATTACTTGTTGATCTCGTTGGTGATGATGGGTCCGCTTTGCTATGGAATGATACGGTTCCGCTGTTGGCTTTGTAAAGGCCACCCTACCCTTGGCACCTACTATTCTATGGGATCATGCATTTGGTTCGTGTACGGAGCGCTAATGAAGCAAGGCTCGGTTCTCAAGCCGATGGCAGGTGCGCCACCATTTTTCCACTTTAAACTTTTTAGCCTGGGGCATGTCAATACAAACTTTATTATTTTCACTTTCTCACCTGAAAATGATTTTAAAAATTTCAGACTCGACTCGCATCTTGTTCGCTACTTGGTGGATATTCGTAACGATTCTGACGGCTTTCTACACCGCAAACTTGACCGCCTACCTCACTCTGTCGAAGGTCCCTATTCCTTACGACAGGCTGGAAAAGATTGGCTACAGGGACAAGTGGATTGCACGCAAAGGAGATACAATGGAATGGGTATTGAAGTCAGGGGAAACCCCGAATGACGGCTCCAACCCAAAGAACATCACATATTCGATGACAAAACAGCAATGGCCAGAGTTCAAAAAGGTTAGATACAACTGGGAGAGGTATGGCAGGTTCCTGGACAACTACAAGGATATAATCGAGCTCGTTCGGAGAAATAGTAAGTGGGCTAAAGTGGGAAATACTTTGAGATAATTATTCTAAAAAGTTTTACAAACTTTTCCCTGTCAAATGCAGAGTATCTCCTGATTGATGAGCAGAGTCGTGTGGAACGAATAGTATACAGGGACTTTAGGGCTCAGTCGAAGAAGAACACGCCACTTCATAAGCGGTGCGCGTTCATCATGTCGAAGGAGGCTGTACTCCGGATCCCGTACGGAATGGCTTTCGCTAAAGGCTCCAAATACAAGCCAATATTTGATCCTTTGTGAGTTAAAAAATAAGTTGATTAAAAGATAGAAAGCTAACAACTTTTTTCTAGACTGGACAAGTTGTCAAAAGCTGGCCTGTTCGACTACTGGAAAACGCAGGATTTGCCCTCAAAGGATCCTTGCAATGCGGACTCTGATTTCCGGGAGAGGCAACTTCGAAATGGGGACTTGATGACCACATATTGTCTGTGTGGCACGGGGTACTTGTTGGCATTCATCTCATTCCTTGGCGAGTGTGCTCACAAATACATTTTCAACAAAAAGAGTAAGTCTATGAAATATGTGGAGGCGAATAAATTCCGCTTTAATATCACTTCGAAAACTTTTCCCTCTTCACTTTAATCCTCCAAAAAGTTTTCGTAATGAAAGTAATGAGTATGTTAGCTCTGTTCCACAAACTTGGTTATCAATTTTTTTATGATGATTATGATGCAATGAGGACAAAAGCCTTTCATTTCCTTTTTTTTACTTAATTTTTTCTCTAGTGAACAATCAATTAGTGCCGGCGGAGAAGCCACTGGGATTCTACAAAGGGAACTTGAGCGTTCCAGCTGGAGCAGCGCCCTTCTTTGATACGGACAAGTTCCTCCAGAATATCAATGGGAGGGACTATGTCGTCATGAAAACGCCGGATGGAAGGACAAAGCTAGTGCCGAAGAATAACGGGTTGCAAGCCCTCCAACCCGTCTACAATCCCCCTCCACCTATCACCTATTCTTATATGACTTAGACACTTGCATAATAGCTTTAGCAAATCATCAGATGA
>JAHZMU010001533.1:0-11336 GCA_027743725.1 Rambutsinella grinnellia
AATAGTTGTAATTACGATTATGATGTGAGATATTACATAAAAAGAAATTGAAAATGAAGTTCAAAGCGTACGAGATTTCAAACCGTGTAATTGAATAATTGGTGGAAGATTAAGAAAATGGTTAATTTGTAACATTGTAAACCACGGGGTGATGCTCATGTAACGAAGGAATTTACAGAAAAATGAAAGCAAAAAGTATGATAGGAGGTAGAGTATCTACTCAAGTGTGGTCGGCTAAATAGTAGTTTGGGCAAAAGGCGAAAAGTTAAGGTGAGGCAAAGCTGAAATTCAGAAGGGTACGCAAAGAATATTCACAATCTTGGAATGTCCATTGTTGTATTTGATCCATAACTTATATTTGACAATTACATGCAAATTTTGCAATTTTTATACATCCTCTCTGGAAGGAAATGGCTAGTCAAATCTAATAGGTATTTCCCAAAGAGGAAAATGTTCATTTATGGCTTGATAAAATAGCTTAACTTTCATATATTAAATAATTAATGATTAAATCACATAATAACCAAGCAGTAATTAAAAGACTATCTTGAGGCAAAAGATTTCCCAAGTTTTGACATCATTTTAATTTTAACAATGTAAAATTGGGTACCTACCCATCACCGAATTAGTATGCATGTAAGTTAATGTTACATAACCACGCGGTATAAGTTGGCTAATCATAGTTTCCAAAAGTTAAACAATTCATGTATACAACTCATGCATCATGCAAATTTTTACAAGCATCATCTAAAATAATTATCACAAAGCCATTTACGAATTTACGATTACCCTTCTGTTTTATCTGATTACAATGAGCATTCATCTCAGGGAGATAAATGGGGAGAGAAAATACAATTTAATGATGGTCCTTACCAAAAAGAACTGTTTACTAACGAAGATGAAATTTATTTAACCAATTCCAAAAATAAACAGGACATAAACAAAAGGCTACATTTTAATGATTAATTAAATTATGAATGATGATGGTTTTCTTATATCAGAAATTATGAGATAAGTCATCTAACGATTTAAGAGATGGGAGCCTCGTCAATATTCACAATCAGCACATGTGCAAAGCTATTTGGTTAGCTGTCCCCAATATCCTGGGCGTAGCCAGAGGACAATAAATCTATTCAGGCTATAAGTCTTTCTAAATCCCTAGTAATTTTATAAATTGCCTTATTTAATTTATTAAAAGTTAATAAGCTTTTTTAATTGCTAGTTTCACATCAACTTACAAAAAAGATGTATTCTAGACAGGGATTCTCTTCTTTTTCAAACTGCAATCTTATCTCCGACCTGTCACGATTCAATAAACATGTAGAAGAATTTGACCACCTTTATAAGGTTGTTCCTTTGAGATGATAAAAGCTGCTATTATTACCTCATTTTCGTGTAGGTACCTTCCCACTCTGACTATATTAGACATCTCTCATCACCTCACATAAATGGGAGAATATTATACGGGCTGAACGATGGGAAGTGAACCGTTTCATAATTATTAAGAAAATGGAATAACTTGTTTCGGGAATGTTGGCTTTTAGCAAACAATATTGGTCATACATGGGTGGCTGTAATAAAGTGCAGTTTGTCACATTTCCTCATTCCCAGACAGAATATTGTAGTGCACGACGATAGTGCGTGAACGGTCAAGTCCTTTCGGGGAGACTAGTAAAAGTAGGACCACTACCAGCATTTTAGTCTGATAAACTCTTGGTTCCTCAAATACAGAATTGGGATGATTTGAGTTTTTAGCAAGACGATATATGATATCTTGTTAACAATAGGATCAGGATTTTACAGTCTGGGACTGGCCTTTTGTGTTACGAAATGCATGTGCAATTTAATATTTAATGCCCGAAACGGGAATTTTTGATTAGGTCAATTTGTCAGCAGTACCAATTTGTTACATTATCAAGATCACATGAATGAATGAAACACGCATTGCACAATAGTATCATGGAGGTAAAATTTAGCTGCGACACGTAAGACGTTTTGGGTCAATTTTGCAACATTTAAAATATGTTGGTATTGATTTTTGCCTGGTTCGTAAGCTGAAAGTTGGCAGAAACTTTTACCTAATTTATAACAGGCGATTATTAATGAAAGCGATAGGTTTTCGTTTTCTTAAAATGAAAATCAAAAAGATGCCGCGGTTTGGGTATTTTTTGCTATAAAATTAATGACGATGCTGATGAATGATAATGACTCTTGGGTGATAAATGATATCTATTGACTATCGCTTTGAGTGAGTATACGCCTGCTTCTCCTCTTTCACTACAATTTTGAAAAGGAAAATTAATAAATTGATGGTTAATTCTCGACCTTCACCTTTAGGCTGTAATAATTTTAATACGTTTATTCACCTTGTAATTGAGTAAGTGAGTTTCGTTCATATTAGAGTTTCAAATGTTAGCGTAAATTTTAGAATTTCGAAAAGATATAAAGAGGGCAGAATTATTTAAGGAGTGGAATAGTTTGCAAATTTTACTTGCCAAAAAGTAGTCATGTGCCAAATGTTGTAGTTTAATAATAGTGTTGTAACGTATTTCAAATTTTGGCAAATCGCTAGTTCCCTAATGGAAGAAGCGTGTGAAACAAAAGTATGAGAGCGTTTGAAATCGAATAGAAGGTACAAGTAAAGACCTGTGTGATCAAGTAATTCTTGGGGAGTAGTGAGATTACCACATTTACACGGTGTTTGCAATCCTGCCGAAGTTGCAGTGTTAATTGAAATAATTTTAAGATTAAGAACATTTTTCAAGCTGTTAAGATACTTTTAATAACATTTTTAATTTATGGCTTAATTCTCATTTTATTGCCAACACGCAAAAAGAATGTTTATGGACAAGACAATAAAGCGACAATTATTATCATAGGTCACAGAAAAGGATATCGAATCACTTCATCACAAGGATTGAGTAATTGTACGAATATTAAATGAGCAATAATGGAGGTGAAAAGTGGGCCTTTTATTTGCAATGAAAACAAAAGGGAGTCGAAAGCCGATCACATAAGAGGATGATAAACCTTTTATTGCTTGTCGCTATACATCGCTTTATTTTGACGGGGCGGTGGTGGATTGGGATTTTAATTTTGTTTCAATTTGCATTTCCCAATGCATATTAAAAGTATTAAATGATTATATCGACGAATAGGTTTAAGATATGATAGCATCTTCAATGTTTCAAAAATGGTACTCATCTATACAAGTCATAGTCATGCTACGCTGTGATTTACATCTAATTAGCTGGGGTTTGGGCTTTTCAGCGAAAATTATGATTACGCAAGAAGGAAATATGTGTCATCGACATCATCACCAAAGAGTACGTGTAAAGATGAGGTTATATAACGATAAATGTGTGTGGTTCAAGTTGTGGGGTGGAGTGGTGTTAAGGAGATGCCATCCACATCAAATAGGTTTATTGACGTCTATTAAATAACGTAATTATTTTCGAATTGTAATCGCATCGGATAAGGATGTGAAACATGTGTGGCTTTAGATTTCAGTAAATGAAACACGAGCTTTCATAAAATGATGATCAATCGTCTAGAAATGGAAATTGTAGATAAAATTGATGATGCGAAAAATTCAAAGCTTGTAAACAAAGTTTTCGTCTTGTACTAATCCAACCGCTAAAATTACAAGTTAACTTGCAAAATGAGACTCACTAGGAGGGCAAAATTATTAAAAGTCATTGCTAAAGAATCATATCCTACTAGAAACTACTACGGTTATGCGGTCACTTACTTTTGAATGAGGTAAAGATGAAATCGAAAATAGTACCAAGTCCATCGTCAAAGGTTTTCTATTATGTAATTTGTTTTAAATCATATTACTTAAAGAATTTCAAAATGATCTAGCACCACCTAACTAAAACCTCGAAAGCCACCTTAAAACCAAAAGATTTCATGTTCTAATCCAAGACTATTTTTTACAAGGATTAGCCAACCATTTTTGGCTTTCAGTTTCATTCAATAGCTAATAAAATGATTACGTTCCAATTTTCGCATTTAAAATAAATGTGCTATACGTTCTGCCACGTCATGTCATGTGAGGATAGTGTTGGGATTATCCCGATATGAATCTATTTACACGCTCAATTGTTTTCTCTCTAAATCCTCCACCATTAACAATCTAATGTAATCACCATTGTAATGGGAGTGACAATGAGGGAATTTATTGTCTAAGTCAGCATAATTATTTCCACTAAAAATAATATTTTACGAGTACGCATTTCCTCAGTCCTTGGCCTACCTATGCATAGATTTATATCGGTAACGATATGCACACAAACTACTTCAAAATTCAATGAACTACTAGCAAAGTGTGAAAAATTAAAATGAGCACAAACCCATAAAGATCATATTGATAGTAATCATTATAGCTTCTGCACAATTATAATTGTCAATAGTCAATACTTTTTGTAGACAGACAAGCATAAAATCATTGAGACTCATGTAATGTGACAATTTCTCCACTTTAAAAGTAGAGGACAGACTCCAATCATTAAAGTCTCACCTCGCCCTCACCTCTTAATAAAAAGTACTGACAAATGAGCACTCAACAGATCTGGTTTACCGACATGACATAGAACTAATTATGATTTTTTTTTCTTGTTGATTGAACATTTTTATTTTTATCTTAATGAAAATTAAATCAATGCTGAGCAGTCCATTAAAAACTTTCAATCAATAGACAATGCCACTAGTTTAGTCTTTCATGTTTGTGTTATTAATTAAGAAAAAGAAAGCAAAAGCTAATCTGTCTTAATGATAATGAGCGTTGTGTTGTAGGGTGCATTTAAAAAGTCTCGAAATAAATTGTGATAGCGAGGTAGGTGGTAGACAACGTACAAAACAGTAACAAACAAACAAGAAACATGCGCACGATTGAGAATTAAAAATGTTTGAATGTACTTGCTATGAATGTTTGGACTTGATGATTTTTTTCACTTTTCTAAAGATTTTAAATAAAAGTCTCGTGTAACAAAACAAAGCGTATCGACTTGTGTTTGTTTACAAATTGGTAAAAAATAGAGTAACAAAGTGTTACATAAAATTGAGATTTGCAAATAAAATATTCTTGAATGGAGAGTATCAACAGGGAGCTTAAGTAAGTGGAGTATCAAGACGTGGAGAGAAGGAAAAAAGCACAAGCAGAGCTTGCTTGTTGCTCAAACGCTTTCATTCAAATGGAGTGAATGGAGGAGCGGAGGAGCAGAGGCAGCAGAGCTGAAGCATTTCTTTGCGTGAAAAGGTGCCAATTTCATTCAAACTTTTAACGGAGTGGAAGTTCCGACCTTTCTTGGCATGCTACTTTTGCAGAAAAATCGCATTTTTTAGTCTTGATTTGCATGAAAAGACTTTTTAAAGAAGGTTTAGAAGATTGGTATAATTATCGCATTGTCCTACTTTTCTCGCGCATTTTCTTAAAAGCGCGATGTAATCTTTTATGGCACTTGTCTTTAGTTACATGATTACTTGAAATAGTAAATCATTAAGATGCTCAAATTAAAAAACAATTCATGAAAAGATTTAGCACAAGAGAAGCAAGTGGTGTTGCCATTCTTAAATATGTGAATTTATATGTGATTTCTCGGACCAGTGGAGTGTATTCAAATGTGACTGCATTTTGTAGGATTTTGTAATTAATTAAGAACAGTTACAACTTGTAACTTACAAGCATTAGCAGATTCACACAGATTTATAAGAGCATTTCAATGGGGCCAGATATTATCATAATATCCAAGAGTTTAACCCAGTGACAGAATTTTGTCTAAAACTGACTGACTGGAAGATTTGTGCCTTGGCTCCTTTCGGGCTAAACCCCGTGAAAAAAATCTCTCTTGAATCCATAGCCATCACAAACGTTACGGTTCTTTTTAGCACAAATTATGCACGATTAAGTAATCTCAAATCATCTTTATTACCATCTTTTCTCGTAACAATCTTTCTCTTTCGTAAACAAAATTCCTTCGCTGAAGCATTTTCAGGCATTTTGACATTTGTGTCACGCAAAAGCATAGTATTTTGTAAAAGCTNAAAATTCCTTCGCTGAAGCATTTTCAGGCATTTTGACATTTGTGTCACGCAAAAGCATAGTATTTTGTAAAAGCTTTTGAAGAAAATGCAGCTTTTTCTCGAACTAGGTCCGCTTTAGCTGACTTAACATTAAAGCTTCTTAAAATCTTCACATCCCGAAATTTTTCTCGAGGTCATTGTGACGTAGTTGAAGGATTTTGCATTTTCATAAAACCCCACTCATTCAAGTAATTCAAAATTTTCGCCAATGTCACCACTTTTATTTACTTAACGCAATTTTCTCTAAATAAGCTATGTAATTATGGGTTTAAATGAAATTAAAGTTTTATGTAAGTGTACAGCCATAAATGGCTATTTAATTTGAAGCTTAACGTATTTAAAAGGCTTTAAATATGATTTTTCTTACTGAATCAATTACGACAAGACCAAACATAATCCATTAGCAATAGGCAAGAGTAGAAAGCCAAGTTATGATCCTTTTTCAACACATCTTTTCCACTTTCATGTAATTTGATGCAAAGTTGTCATAAAAATCACCCTTTTTTCTCCATTTTTTCAATGACTTAATTTATAGCTTTCGATTTCACATTTCACCACTGCCATAATTTTCATTACTAAACTATTATGTAGTTTCCTCTATTGTGGTATGTGAAGACGATGTGTTGACTGAGAGCTGATGTGTTGATGAGCATTTTAAAGGGCAATGCCGTCACCACCACCATTGTTCACTTTATATTTTTGGTGGTAACATTGCAATTTTTTATCAACCATTTAAAAGTTTTAAAAGTCCTTATGGTATGTGGTTCAACTGCAATTCCTCAGATTCTTTTTGAAAAGTGACCAAATGGAAAACGCTTTTCATCAAAGCCGACATCTCAACAAGTCAACAATGGAATGGGATGTGTCAAGAAAAGAGGAAAAGTGGCTGAGGTAGGTTTGGTCTTGAAGAGATTTTGAAGACGAGTTCATTTAATCACCATAAATCACCACGTTATATAGCTACTTTCAAAAAGGTTAAATAGAGGCAACTCCTGAGTTAGTGTGGCAGGACAGCGTGACCATAATAAGTCAAATTCACGACTTTAGAAAAGGGCATAAAATGTGCGCGATATGCCTACTTACAAGTAGTTTTTATAGAAATACACGAGTTTTAATGATAATGACTGTGATGATTTTCTCTTCTTTATTGCAGATAATTATTCGCAGAGCAACTGTTGACGGATACATGTGAAGGGAAGGAAGTTCAGAAATTATTACGACAAAATAATTGAAAACCTGTAACTTGTGTAACCGACGAAATTACTGCAACTTGTTTTCAAAAGTAATTTATAACCTGACAGTGAATTCAATTAAGCCAACATTTTTTTTGCTAAATAAGGAAGTGGTGGAGTAGTTGGAAAGTATAACGAATTTCCAGTTCGGAAGTGAAGATGAGGTTGTTTAGTCGAAGAAAGGAGATCAGCTTCGAGGACCCACGCCTAGTAGGAATGGCTCCTCTGAAGACGATTGATGAGCAGCGGAGCTTTCACAATAGTTTAAGCCTTACACATAGTGTTGAGGAGGAGGATGATAGCCCTACTAGTTTGATTGTGGCCACCTCCGCAGCAATTCCGCTGTCATCAAGTCGGTCACCTTCGTCATTGCCGGTTTCAAGTTTGTTTAGAGTGAAAAGGAGTCATAGTTTTATTACTATGAGGGAAAAGCCGTCCTCGCCTACTAGTAAAAATAATGGGGATGATATTGCCCTATATTTGGAGACGAGGAGGAAGGAAAAGGAGTCTTCGAAACAGCACCGGTTATCATCATGGAGTAGGAGGGTGTCTGATACTTGGGATTCTATACGGAGAACAGAGTCGAGTGACCCACTCCCTTCAAATATTAATAGAAGAAAAACTTTACATTTCAATCCTGACAATTCTACAAAAGCTGGGTCAACAATTGCAGAGAAAGTTATGGCGGCTAGAGAAAGGTTTAATACTTTGCGAACATCAGCGTCAATTACAAAGCTTCCAAATGGCAGCACTAACCAATCTGCTGCAAAGGAGCCGGGAAAAGGAAAGAAAGTTGGGAGGGTTCAATCTCTTCGTTTGCTCCTATCTAAATCACAGAACCGCAGTAAAGGAAAAGAAGATGGAGAAACTACAGGCAATTCTGCAAGCAATAAAGTTGATCAAGCAACTGATACGGAGGATTTAAATATTTCGTCCCAAATATATTCTCCAGTTAGATTTCTTACTGGAGAGGATCATTATTTTGATGATGAGCTTCTGTTGAATAGCATTTCAAGCAGGAGAAGTTATTACCAACCAACATCTTCCTCGTCTGTAAGCCACCTTCCAGCTTGGTTTGATGCAGACCTAGAAAATGAAGGGGCCTATGGCACGATTGATCGGAGACGATGTTCTTTCGCATCTTCATCCGATTTTGGGTCTATACATTCTGATGCATTTATGAGGATGAAAGCTACAAGTTGCGATAATTTATCAAGCATGCCTAATCCGAATCGAAGGCATACACTTGACGGCAGATACTTTTCAATATCTGGGGTTGGAGGAGGAAGTCATCATGGTCCTTTGAATAAAGCCACTTCAACGGAGACAATGACTCCAACTTTCTCCCTGCAAGGACAACCTGCAACAACTACGTTGAATAAGAGGTCCTCATTCCCTTATGCATACATAAGGTCAAAGTTAACTGCTTTACCTGAGGAACCTGGACATAGCCAACCATCATCATTATCGATGCAGAGGACCAAGCCTGTTGAAGTTAATCAAAGTACAAATCAGCGGCGACCTTTTTCCAATAGAAATATTCGGCATAATAGCATGGGCGACTTACACAGTCCCGCAGCATTTTCCAACCGACCGACGCGTCGAATACCAGTAGAAATGGCAGAGGAAGAAGAAGACGAAGAAGACGAGTCTATGCTAATGATGATGTCCATGCCGTATATAATGAGGCCGGTTAACTTTGTCCATCCCTCTCATCACAGGCGAGCCAACAGCATTGCTTACCAAACGGGGCAGAGGATGTTTGATCCGCTTACCCAAGTTCGAATTGATTTGCTTCACAACAGCCCTTCTGAATGGGATAATGACTCCCCTTGTGGAGACGCAAGTAGTGGGGATGGTCACAGTCCCCAGTTTGGAAGAAGCTGGGGCCACCCTTCAATTCACTATCAGCAGCCAAGACGGAGCTACTCAATAGGGGAGATTAGCAGGGTGAAGGAAACGAGAGGAAGTATTATGGGAAGTAGTACTGAAGTTAGTAGCAGTGGTTATGATAGTGACTCGACTAGGGCAACGACCGGAAATGACTCACCACGAATCAGAGCAGCTGGCTCAGTGTCAGTGATGAAAGTGGCTCAGGAGGAAATGATTGAGGAACGTGAGCCATCTACGAAATCCATGATTTCTTCGTCATCATCTTCTTCATCTCCATCACGGATGGTTGGTCATCCGCTACCATTAGCTTTCGATACGGAGTCTACACTTTCATCTGTGGTGGATTCGGCGGACTCATCCACCTGCTTGGATAGACCATCTCCGGGCAGCAGCTCCCCTTCGTCATGTTATGGTCCACTGGCGTATGTTACGCTGACTAGGACAAAGAAAGCGGAAGGATCTAATTCAATGACTTTTGGTGGAAGACGCCACAGCAGCGTTACAAAGCCATCAAGTCTACCACCCGAACCCGTACGAAGCAGCACCCTCCCCCGCAGTCAAAGCATTTCATGCATAGATGTTAGCGGCAGCAGAATTCTTGGTTTGCCAAGGAAGAAGAGGAAAGGTAACGAGGTGAGCTCAAGGAGATATGCCAGTAACGTAAAAACAACAAGTGATGAGGACGAGGATGAGCTCCAAATATTAACAGGGAAAAGGGGAACTATTAGTGGAACCAGAACACAGGTTATCATCCCTGCTGGGGCACAAAGATCAACTGCAGTAGCACCCTCATTAAGAGTCAGCAAAGTAAGGGATGGCGATAAAGCTAGGACGCAATCGTTGTGCTTATCTATTTTTACGGTTACGTTTGAGAAGGGACCGACGAAAAAGAGCTTGGGATTTTCAGTAGTTGGAGGAAAAGATTCGTTGAAGGGTAGCATGGGAATTTTTGTCAAGAGGATTTTCCCATACGGACAAGCTAGCGAAGAGGGGAACTTGAGTGAAGGTGAAAATAAAATTGCAATTTAGAGCTTTCTTTTTATTTAAAACTTATTTCATGATTAATTTGTTTCATTTTTGTTTAAAGGTGACGAGATTCTATCTGTGAATGGACAATCTCTTTCCAGTGTCACGCATGCTGAAGCCCTCAACATTTTTAAGGGAATCAAGTCGGGAGAAGTGATGCTGCAGGTTGCACGAAGGGAGAAAGTTGACAACTCTGAAGCATAAACAAAAATGTAATTACTAAAGTGCTTTAAAGTATTTGTATTTAATAAATTAATTACAATACTTTTTATTAAAAATTAATTTAAGACTATTGATTTCAATGGATACTGGCTTTGCTCGTGGGATCTGTTGTGAGAAGACCGTCGGGTGCTAATTCTGTGAAATTGGCGACGTTTAACCAAAGCATAGAGATTTTTTGTCTTTTATTTTCTGGTAGCCTTTGGATTCAAAGCATAGAGATGAAGAGGATGATCTCTTTAAATCTAGTCATAATAGCTTAATTCAATAATCTTAATTAAATTTATTTTTTATACAAATTATGGCTAGAAAACTACAGTTTGTTAATTTTAAATTTTGTATCAACATTAGCAAATATTTATCTTTTTGTCAGTTAATGTGCTTTGTAATTAAGTTAGCAGCAGTATACTGTTTACATTCACTATTTTGTTAATGTCCTGCACAATTGTATTCAGAATTTTGAAGTTAGTTGTAATATTGTATTTGAATTATAATAATATGAGTATTGATAGGCTATAAATTTTAATAATTCAGCCAATGTTATACAATAATAAAATCAGATGAATGAACATTTTTCTGTATTATAAGTATTGAATATAAGTTCCAATCCAGTAAAATTAAATGCAATACATAGTTATAAATAATGAATGTAAGCATTTCCTTGTTAAATATATACAAAAAATAACTGCATGTCATTTTGTAATTTCTCGCTTAACCTCTCGCGACTACAATAATTAGTAGATAGCTCATCATCAGCAACAATGACTTTGACTTTCATTAGTAATGAACAGATAAATATTTTACCCAGGAAAATTAGTGCCTACATTAAATTACCATTACATTAACATATCATTAGTAATTATTATTCCTACTCAGCATGTT
>JAHZMU010001534.1:0-14823 GCA_027743725.1 Rambutsinella grinnellia
TTGAGTGAGCTATCTCGAATGCGCTCATCTGTTCTAAAAGTTTTAAACATTTTTAACTTGAGGGAAACGCATTACTCTGCAAAACTAAATCATTTCGCATTCAGCCAAATAATTCCAGAAGTGCAGAGTTATTTCCTCTGAAAGAATAAACAATCTCTTAGGTCAAGTTCCTAGCCTTTTTATCTAAACAAAAATCCAGCTTATTTTACTCTTACGAATTAATTCCGTAAAGAGTATCACTTTCTTATGTAAACATCCCCAAACAAAACATGAATTCACGCCTCTCGTGGAATCCTGCCAGTCACCCAACCTCGTACTAGATGAACGTGACATCACAAACTCTTTGACCATTAAGTTAAATGCGTAACGGATGTTGTAATGCATTTTTTTGAGACTTGGGTGGATTGGATTATTGTTTTGCTTGAAAACATTTCAAGTCAATCTAGTTCGTTTCCCTTTTCCTCTGGTGAGGTGTGTACCGCTTCTTGATCACTGTGACATTTAACAATTAAAACTCATACGCATTAAAACATTGGCATATAAAAGTAGTTGTACTTTGAATAAAATGACTTCCTGTCGTTTACTACGTCATGTGTGACATGACAAGGGATTAACATTAGATAAGACGTGTACAAACCATCTCATCCAAGAGCATCATGTCAACTCCCTCATCTTTTACTTCCACTCGTAGGTAGCTTGAGCGTCATTTTTTGAGCCAGAAGCAGAATAAAAATGGCTTATGCTCTTGGCAAAAAGCTGCTCAGCATAAAACAATTTCATCATAAATCAAACGGAGAAACTCCAGAATTAAATATTCTAAAATACTCGGAATATGTCAACGAATCTTTTATACGTAGGTCAGCTGTATAAGGAATATGAGCTTAATTCAAAACCTATTCACGGACCTCATGTACTATACCATCAGAGTTGAAAACTATAAATCATCATTTTTTTTGCGCATTGTGCAAGCTACAGCGTCAACGGTCATGCATGTCGTGGCGAATCGCTTCGAATACTTCGTGAGTATTTGCTTGCCCTAGTTTCTAGGCTGTGGTGTGACGCGATCGCGCTCCACCGATGACTTCACCAGTTCGTTAAAAAAAATCTTAACAAAGCTGTGAATCTCTTTGTTACTCTCGTATTAGAGAAGCCGCTTTTAGTCCGACAAAATTTTACGCCTTCGACATCTTCGCAGATCTTAAGTATAGTTAATTATATTAACTAAGCAGTCGTATACGAATTGAATTTAAATAAAAATGTTTCATTTTCCATCTCATTCGCAGAAAAAAACATTTAGCAAAATTCTTAGACAAGTCTGCCCCTATCTTGTTCAAATAAAGTTTTATGAATTTTACGACAAATGTCTTCGCCATCTTTATGTTAACAAGCAAGAGAGAAGGGACTGAGGGCTAAGTATTAAATTTGCAGTTTGCAGAAAGCGACAGTAAGACGAGGCATTAATGAAATCAGCAGATTGATAAGTGCGAAGTCTTTTGAAAGTGAATGGAACAATTTGACACTTTATGCCTGAGACTACGCACCAAATCGCAATCAAAGAGGATCCCTTCTACCCTCATCGCCACAATGATACTTTACCTTTTGTCAAGCACGGGATTGCGCAATACCAAATGTTTTCAAACAACAAAAGGATTTTAAACGCCTCTTATTTGAACTTTAATTACCTAAAGACTCTATACCATTAGCTAATTACGTTTTCTCATCTAAAGCCCAGTTAATTTTATTACCGAGATAAAAGGGGATACATGTCCCGTATATCCGTTACTGTGAAATTGCCTATTTTTACATTGTTTACTCTTTACCATCTTGTGCATCACGTATAATAAATCACAGCATCAACTAGCTTGCTGCGATGCATAACAAAATAATCACAATCACATCATATTTGACCGGAAACAATGAGCTTGTCCCGACCTGTGAGACAGCAGTTAATTATTTAATCTTTAATGGGTCATGCTCAATTCTATACGTGATTTTATCGAAGAAAACAATGTTGTTACTAATTGCATTTGGGAGCTCTTCAAGTGAGAAATGCATTACTGCAGGCTATTCACCACCAACAAACCACGACAGAACCGGCGTGAAATCAATTAAAGAATATCAATCACGATTTTATATAACCGCATTACTAAAATTATAATGTGCTTATGTTTGTTATAATTTTTTGTTTTCCTTTGCAATCAATTCACAAGTAAATAATGAGGAATTGTCAAGATAGATGAACTACTCTCCCATTATTTTTACTGCTTATTATTATTGCTTGTAACCATTTAGATTGTATCAGAGAGAAGTGAGGAGTGCATCATCATAAATAAACGAAAACAAGTCAGACAAGAAAGTGCGCTCTGCAAAATCTGTGCAGAAGTGGCCACTCTCCTCGTATTTCATTTTATGCACATGCCGGAACAACTCGAACGGAATATTTTTTATCGATGACATAATTGGAGGAGGAAATGCAAGCATTAATAAAATCTCAAGAGAGGACACTAAAAAGTTAATTTATGCCCACCTATTTCAAATATTAAATGTCCTAATTCTTTTCGACTTACCTGATTGTGCTCCAAGTAGGAGAAAAAGTGCAATCACTATCAAACTATTTTGAGATCGGAGAGAAAAATCTAAACAATTATTTAATGTCCTTGATGATTCTTTTCTTCTTCTTTTATTAGCAATTCCACACGGAGTGGTGAAGGTGTTAATGGCAGGTTTCTTCGTTTCCCTTCTTGTGTAGAGAGACATGACACCGATGATAAAGCACCGTAGCACTATTTGTACAAAATTATCTCAAATCTTTCCCAACAACGCTCATAAAAGTGTGGAATAATAGTGTACAAATCAAAATGGAAATGGAATCATCATTCATATGAAACGCTCCCCTTTTCCAGGACACCGATATCGGAGAAACAAAGGGGAACACTAACAGCTTATGATTATGGTTAATAGAAAACTTCACAGCACGAGAACCAGCAGGAGGCTTGTTTTACTACCCTCACCACTACCACCAAGGAAATATCATTTGCACTCTAAAACACCATCATATTATCATATCGCACTTGACACGCTCGCACATTTCCTTTTTATTACTTGTTTTTCTTCCCTGGAATGTTTTGGGTTGACAAATGGTACTATTTTTTTCTGCTAAAAAATAATTATCACATTTCAAATGTTTCCCAGTCTGTTCTCTTGTAAATTTTATAAGTGGAAAAGTTGACGTTTCTTTTGTAAGACCACCTGTCGTACGTCCTCGATGGTTAATAAGAGGGCAAAGCTTTATCAAGCGTGATCCATCTCGTCAACCTAATAATAGTTATTATTAGTATGGTTGATGTGCTCCATTAGCATTTGCTTCGAGAATTGCGGAAAGGAGAGAAGGGAGATCGTCACTTGTGGATATTATGTCAAATGTGAACTGTGCAAAAAAGTATGAGAATCATTGACTACGACAGTATTTTTTTGCAATAATGTCAGTGTTCACTATACGAAAATAATTATCATGTGTAGCACGCGCAGTTGCAGACGATATGGGCCTGACTTTGAACTGCTTGAAGCAGGGACTCCTTATCTTTATGAAGGGAAGGCTGAGGAATAATTGAGAGGTGCACTAAGCGTAGTGGTACGAGTGGTTACTCTTGCATATGATAATGGTGTGGGGATGGAAGGTATGACACAATAGATGGGAGAGGGGCGACAAATGCGAAAGTGAAGATAAGGTATATATGCTTTATCGATACCACAGCTGCAGCTCTTATTTCAAATGTAAATTAGCTGGCTAATATCGGCAAAATAGATGACATAGTAAAATTTTCAAGGAGGGTCTTCCTCGCTTTTGTTACAGGAAAGGAATTTCTGCCAACTTGATAATGATGTTTTAAAAATGTATTTTTCAAGCACAGCTTTAAACTTCACTGTCCGTTCTTAAAATGTGCAATTCCTTCTTTCACGAACCGTCAAATACACTACTTTTTAATTCCATGTTTGCGTACACCGCTTATATAAAATCCGTTAAGCGCATCTTTCATTTCATCTTTTCAATTTAAAAATTATTGTCGAAGTAAAGATCAGTGGCACGTAATTATTGTCGCACTGTTAACATCTTAATATAAAAATCACATTTCAACTAACAGTTTTCTAAACCGTATATTTCTTTGTGCAGTGCAATGCATATATATGTGCTATAGCATGTTATAGGTTTATTCGGTAGGCTCACTCTGCCCCATACTGTTTGAGTTGGGCTTACTGTTCACTCCAGCCACATATTTTACTTTTTGTTCGAGCTAATCTACTTACGTTACTTATCCTATGACTTTATTGTCGTTTAAGGCCTCTGAATAATTAAAGCTGAGAAAAAGTCGTTACATTTGCATACTCAAACGGTATCGTTTTTTTATAGTTTGAATATTTTTATTCTCTTTGATTTGTCAAAGTATAGAAGCTTCCCTGAACCAATTTCAATTTTTCTTTCGCAAAGTTAAAAGTACCTGACTCTCTTTTTGGATAGAAGTTGAAAGTCTCACAAGCACCTACACTTTTACTTCTCTCGGACCGATAATTAAAGTGATTATTGTGAGCAGTAGATGTGCACGGTTCGGAGCGTAAACGTTCAACTTTATAAGTGTCCCGACTATTCCTCTCGACTCTAGTGGATCGGCCACTAGCGCAGAATGGGCGAGGAAGTAAGTTTGTTTTCTGTTCTGGATTCTTGCTCAACAGTAACTGTTTCTCTTGGACTGTGACGGATTGGGAGGATGAGGATTGCGACGAGTCATCTTCAGATGAGAAATAATCTTCAGGAGAGAGTGCTGTCACGGGATTGTAGCTCAGAGAGGAATTTCGGTACGTGTTATTGTTGAGGAGGCGAGCGCGATTTAGATAACTATTGTCTGTTGACACGCAAGGGAAACAAGAGCTGTCCCAAAATTCCCTTTGCGTTTCCCTTTCTTCAAGAGTTGGGATAGGAAATAGGGTGGTTTTTTCCTCCTGCTCACAGCCCTCTACAAAGCTACTATGGGACTGGTAATAGTCTGCACTGGTGGTGGTGAAAGAAGATGAACTCGTTGGCTTTTCGGAAGAAAAAATGCGGAACTTTGCTTCATTAATATTTCCTTGTTCTCGCGAGAAAGGGGATGCTCCAAACTGTTGCTGTTTAGTATTAAGTTGGGGTAGCTCTTTTGCTGCTTTTGAAGGAGTGCAAAAGTTTTTAAATTCTTCCTTGTCATTCGCCCTCGAAGAGTGTCGGTTGAGATGATTTTGATGTGATGATTCGAGATTTTCGTTATCCACCTGAGCATCCTGTACGTCTTCGTCCTCTTGTTCCCAATCGCATTGACATAACCAACAGCCGACCATCAACCAGCCGAGGCCGATCAGTGTCTGCGGTGGCAGAGGAAATGACAGGGGAAGACTGGGCACCGCCACCCTTAATAACAACTTTTCAGCTCACTTTTCACTAAGCACGTTACTATTTTCTAATAAGTTAAATATGAAGGTAGTTAAGAATAATTACGTCACAAGAGAATAACATTTTATTTTGAAAGGTGCCGTTATAGATCGTTAAAATGAAATATTGTTCGTTTTGCCTGGAAAAATGTCCACTTGTTTTAAAATAAATTGTCGCACAATGCGTACCAACAAATTGCACAAGACGACATTAAAATATTAGGCGAGGTTGACACCATGAATTACGAATCCATATTTTTCTCCTCCGAATTCCCTACTCCGTTAGTATCCGTAACTGCGGAACTACTCCAGATCACTCTACTCCGATTTACCACCCAAATACTCACTCTTTTACTCAGCACTCATCGAACGTTGCTTGATGAAGCGTTTTGCGGGTAAAGTGGGATAGGAAAGGGAGGTTCACCTCCAGATATTCCATATAAAGTGAAGGGGTCGCTTCTCCACCATTTTTTCGGGACATTTTTTTCCAGCGTCCTCAATACTTTCACCTATTTAAATGGGAGAGAGAAAAATAGTGCATATAGAAATAGCTGTCGTGTTGCTCCGATTGGTTCCCTCCGAATCCCGGAGGTTGGGCGTAGCATCTGCAAAAAAGAGAGCTCAACAACCAAAGCATACAAACAAGAGGAGCTGGAGAGAAAGCAGAGCATTATATAATGATGATGATGAGTATCTTTCCCGTATTCCTTAGCGAATTCTCACTCTCAATACTTTACTTTTCTTAGTGAATCCCTGATTACTACTGTATACGTGTGGACACACTGAAAAGCTATTGTAGTTTGCATGCTACTAACTAATAGCCAAGGAGGGTATGAGGAGGACGTAAGGGACGATCAATTTGATGATGATGGCATGCCCGATTATTCACAATATGATGAGGATCATTGGAAAAAGCTAGTCTGAAACTGGTCGAGTCAGTCTCCCTCCCTAGACCAGTGTGGATGACTCGTGAAAGCGGGGAAAGTTGCTAAAACACGTATAAAAATTTCATTTAATATTATTTGCTTCCTACAATGGACCTTTCTTTCTCCTTTTGTAAATAACAAAAGAGTTTTGCTTTCTTTAAAAAAACTTGGCTACTCTTCAGGCACAATACAAATAAGCACGGAACTGGGAACGGGAACTAGAAAAACTTTGGTCGAAGTTAAAAGCTAATGAAATGAAAGCATAAAAATAGAAAGTGAGAGAGAATAGCAGTGATGTTTTTGACTTTTGACAGGGATTTCATTAATTTTTCTTTGGAGAAAGTTGGTACAAATAAAATATTTAGTGAGGTAGTGGATGGGACGCAGTTAAACTTGGTTTATTACAAAGCGTGACTTTTTTTATTTGAATTGGGTTTCAATTAAAATATTTTACATGATACAAAACATCAGGCTTTTGACTTCATTAACTCAGAAAAATATCTTGGACGCATCAATTTTTATCAGTCTCCCCTCTTCAGTCTTGTAATGGGCAAACGCAACATTCATCCTGGGCGAGTGGGTACTTTTGCTCGTATTTTGCTCCACCAAGCGCGCTCTTAAGACAAGCCTTTGCAGACGAACTCAATTGGCCTGGATATTTAACCTTGAACCGGATTATAAGATCACCCTTTCGCCCTGAAAGTAAACGTTTTCTGAAAACCTGTAATATGAAATAAAATGATGAATAATCATACCATATTCTCCAAGAATCGGCATTCCTTCCCCCTTAATCACCTTCTCATATCCGGGTACAATCATATGAACATTCATAATCCGGAAGCACCTCCCATCCAACGTATTAATTGGGATGATTACTCCACACATAGCCTCAAAGAGAGTGATGGTCCGCTGCATAATTAAATTATTTCCGTCTCGCTGATAAACAGGATGAGGTTGAATGTCCAGTTTGAAGGTGACGTCGGCTGGATACAAATCATAAGAATCAATAAACTTTCAGGGAACAAGTAATCATTTTTATTAAACTTACTTGGAATGGCATTCGGCAACTCGTCACCTTCATTCACAAATGTGAACTCCATACCATGCACTGCTCCCTTCGGGATCGTCAGGGTTAAGACATGATCCCTTGTCTCCATTGATGACCCATCAGCACAAACTTGCTTCTTTGGAATAATCACTTTCCGAATCGCGCCGTTATAAGCATCCTCCAAAGAGACTGGAAGCTTCCTTGATCCCACTTGTTCTTTGTTTGCCCGCATAGTAGTCATACTAGGCCCTCCTTCATTCTCGGAAGGTCCACAAGCTGCATTTATAAGATCTCCGAAGGGGTTGTCAGTCCCAAAGAACTCTCTAAAAGTCTGGTCTGGATCGCCATGATAAATCCAGGGATCAACAGGGCCTTCTGCAGTAGTAACTCCGGATCTTAATCCCTTGTCACCAAAGTTATCATAGATAGCCCTTCTCTCAGGGTTGTGCAGGACGTCAAAGGCTTCACCCACCGTAAGATACATGTTTGACCTGTGCGACTCCTCTGCCAACTCTTTCTGAGTCCTTTCACTCCTTGACATTAGAGGATCATCGGGAGTCTTTGGGCGGCGAGAGATGCGCTTCGGATTGTAGAAGAGCGCGAGATGTTTGTATCTGTTAAGTGCAACTTATTTTAATACCTTTTCATATTAATCATTAAGACTTTCAATTGCCATTGTTTATTATCATACGCCTTTTGAATATCCTCATCAGTGGCATCTTTTGGGACGCCGAGAATGCGATAGTATTCAAAACTCATTTTATTGTGCGATTGATTTGAGCTTGTGATTTCAAATGACACTTTACTTTTATAATTTTCCTCGAACAAAAAGTGTGCCTTTGCTCCTCCCCAATTTTTATTCGAGTTACATTCTAATCAACAGTTTACCATTTTATCATTAAAAAGTTAATGGCGAGTTTAATTCGTTTCAGTCGTAATGGCAATTTGTTGGAGGTCACACTTGCTTTTCATTTCGATCATCGTAACATCAGCATCATCTAACCAACTTGTTGAATTTGAATTAAATATTCCACATGCGCTATATCCCCTCCCTCCCCAATCATAAAAATTCAATTTATAATTTATTAGCCAAAAATTCCCCCTAAATTGCAATCCTCAATGGATTTAATAAACTAATTTTAGCCACATCAGTTGCATTTAAAGTGAAAGCAAACTGATATTTAGCATACAACCACCCCGAAAAAGTACTCCGCTGGGAGCATTATTGCAAAGTTACACAAAGTGACTGGGAGTAATCCAATGGGACATGAAAAAACGATATACAAACCCCAAACCAAAGTGCAATAAAATGCAAAGATTTTTATAGAGCAGAAGGGTTGAAAGAAGCGACATGCAAACATGATTGTGCATCTTCATGTCATATTATTTGAAACAGCTTGAGCAAGCAATCCTTCCTAGAGAAAGCTATCCGAACACGCGTTTGTTGACGGACACGAGGGAGAAACAGGAGAGAAAATTGAACTTTTTCACAATATACTTTTTATTCATAACATTGGAAATGATGAGTAGGATGATGGGTAAAAGGGAGAAGTCTCTCAAGTGGAAAGAGTATTACCGGGGAACGTATTACATTATACGTAATAATATACTCCACACTTTTTACTCAACTTGGGGGAGAGAGAAAGGAGGAAGCTAAAAAATGCTCATAATATTCTCTCTCTCTCTCCAACCAACAACTTCAGTTTCCACTCACTCACTTTCATAACAAAACTTTTACTCTGTCCGTGATTCCCCTCCACCAAAAAGTCTCTCGAGCCCGTTTATATCCCGCTCTTGTGAAAGTTGATAAAAATATCTTCATATACCTCTATAATCTATAATGGATATGGTGGGGTGGTGAGAGGATTTCAAAATGAAGTTTTTCTTTTAGAAAACGGACCAGAAAAGAGGAGAGTGTGATCAGAAAATCGGGAGTTGGAAAGTAGTGGTGCCGAGCAGTCTGCTCTGGAAGCCGATTTCTTTAGAAGCTGCTATTGATACGTACACCACTCGTGCTATAGTGGCACTTCTTCCTCCACTCCACTCTCTAACTTTTCTTAAGAAGCTCTGCACCATGGACCGTATTAAATATCCCATTTTTCTTCACAGGATATTGGAGACTTTGCGAAAAAAATATTCATCTTTCTCCTCTCTCCAGCCAACTTTCGATATAGTAAAAGTGCCTTATAAAAGCATTATTATTGGCAAAAGTTACGTCCAGTCAGTAGAAAGCGGGTAATTGAGAATGGGAATGCATCATTTTTTCCACGGCTTGGGTTTACCAAGTAACCGAGGAGAAACGTTTTGCTAGTGGTGACGGTGGTGGTGGTAAGATCAGCTCGTGGGATGTGGTACTCGAGATATGATGGTTTCTCAGCTACTATTTTTCACAACTTTTTCCCTTCCTCTCTGGCTTCGAGCTGTTAGCACACGGCAACATCGCTAAGCACGTAGCAAAAGAAATGGATTGTTGGAAAGTCTACCGTAAGTAGATTGAGCTGTATTGGAACATATATAGTTTTTGCTTAAGCTCTTCCCCGTCCCGGACTGGGCCATCTCCATCAAGAGATATAGTTGGATACACTTTTTGGACAAGAATTTTCTAGCTTTCTTCCACTTCTTTCTCTACTTTTATTTAGGAAAAGCTGAAAATGAGTTTAATACGTGCATCTACATTTACATCAGGAGAATCGAGATGGATTGTCCTTTTCCAAGGGGAACAATCCTTTATATTCTCTGCTTCGTTGAAGCTGCAAACCAGTTTTTCTCTGATCGTGATGATGATGATAGCTTTTATTCTTCAAACCAAAGCACGTCCCACCATTCGTCCCATCACATCAAAATCAAATTTTTAAAGTATCCATCCTCAGAGAAGAAAGCCTATGCCCTTGGTATGGACTGTGAAATCTTGGAAGAGATTTTCTCTTTCTTCTCAACCAGACCTTGTAGGCCTTCATTAAACAAAGAATAGGGAAAAGTAGCGGTTCCGTTTGCTTTTATTTTCTCATTTTTTTCCTTGTGAAAGGAGCTGTAGAAGGCTTTGTATTTAACTTAAAAAGAAAAGTTTTGCGATGAATCTAGAAAAGTAATCAACTTGAAAGGCATACGTTATGAAAATGCGAAGATTTTAGTTGAATTGAATAATGAAAAATGTGCGTAATATTTTACCAACTTATGCTTGAAAACAGAAACCAACAATAAAAATTACTAAATTTAAAGCCTTGAGCATTAACCTCAGCTTCGATTCATGACCGTGTCATGAACTACAATTAACACTTTCGCTTCAATCTAAAGCATAGTTCCTAACACGCATAAAAATTTAACGACTTGTTTAGTATAAATTGAATAATCATTCGCATTGATTTCATTATGAGCTATAATTGCTCATAAAAAGAAAGGACGCATCTGTGATGGAATAAACGTGTTAGAACAATTAAAAAATAAACCGAGTCTATTAAAATTATCACATCCGGCAGCCGCTTAGCTAATGTCTTGTTGTGCCCCGCCGAATTTTACTACTATTTGACATTACTATAAATAGCAGTTTTTCGTGCTATTTCAAAGATTTTTTGATCATGTATAAATAAAGGACCAAAATCCCGGCTTACTCTTTACTCTGTAGCTCTGAATAATCAAATCTAAAAAATTATAAAAAACTAGTATTATGTTTACCTTTTCCGGAATCAGTTCGTTAGTTCCTATTATCTTGTTCCAATTGTGTACATGCACATTTTTCAATTTTGGCAACCAAAATTCAAACCCTTTCGCCCCACCTCCGCCACCAACAAATAATGGGAGTGCTACTAATATTTGCAATAATTCTACAAATAATAACTCGCCAAACAGTACAAACTCTACGAATACTAATAACACTGCAGCTAATCCAAATTGTACCAATCCTTCAAGTAAGTTTAAAAACCATATTGCTAAAATTTATTTAATTTTTGTGTATTGAAATTTAGTCCTATCCGTGCCATCTACTGAGATTTGCTTTAACTCGCGAGCGTGGATTTTCAATCGCTTTGAGGCTGATTCGTTAAGCCTGGACTTCAGTTAGCGTTGATACTAATAACACTGCAGCTAATCCAAATTGTACCAATCCTTCAAGTAAGTTTAAAAACCATATTGCTAAAATTTATTTAATTTTTGTGTATTGAAATTTTAGATTCTCAGCCACTTCCTTTTCAACTGCCTGCACTTCCCGGTAAGTACAAAATGTTTTAAAAACTTAAATTTTCTCAAACTAAATGTTAATGATAATGCAGCCGCACCGCAATTTCCTTCCTTATTGCAACCAGGACAAAGTATGTGCTCGTATTTATATTCTGAATAAACCAACTCAATCATTTGTAATGCGTTTTAATTTTTAGCTATCAAAATTGAATTTATTCCACTCGGTCAACTACTTTTTGGTGGACGAAATGGTTAATTCTTGGTGAATGTATTTTATTCCTTTTATAAATATCAGTGTACAATAAAAGCTTTCTCTATTCAAAGTCAACATGTCCAGACCATCATTATTCATTACTCATCCTCTCCAGAATGATATCCATTTTCCTTATGACCACTTGCCGGCACGAAATACCAGATTAGGATATGCACAACAGCATAAACGATGAAGATGATGAGGAGAAATATCATCCTGTAGTAGGCCACCGTTTCGCAAATGAGTAAGTACTCGAGTAGCGCCCTCAAAAGCAACACCTTTCCCTTTGAAAGAATATCATTAGATTTCGTGGAAGATATCAAAGTCTTTGCTTTCGTCTTGGTTATTTTAATTTTCGTTGAGGATTCAGCAAAATCCGTATTTGAACGTCCACCTGCGAACAATCCTGGGGGGAGGTATTGATCTTCCAAAATAGTTGCTGCGTAGTCCGTTGCATAATACACGGCCATAGCACTAATTAGTTTAATCTGGAAAGGAATTGTATGAATTAGTTTATGGATTAGCCATTCTTAACAAGGGGGACTTACAGTGATAAATTTAAAATGGAGAGCTCCCGTCCGTCGATCCTCTTTGTGAATGATTCGTAGAAAAACAAAAGTCTTTATTAGGGAAATAACGAAGCTGTAGTTCATATGGACTAGGGTGAGCAAAAGGGTTAGACAAGTTGGCCATAATGAGTAGCTAAATATTATATATATCTCGGAAACCTATGGAGGAAACCGATCATTAGTAATCTGCAATGACGAACATGATTTTATTCAAACATACCAACAACTTCGCAAGACTCATGTTGGTAGCCTTGCATTTCCGGTACTATCGTAGGTCGTAGGAAAGTGGAACTAGTCCACATAGTTCAACTTTGAACTTATAACCCCTCATATTCCTTCAGATATGAAAAGGAAATACTGTGTCCATGTGAATTCGATGTGTAATATTTTTCTTACTAAAATGATAATCATCCCGGAAAGGATATAGAAAACAGGAAATCCTAATGCTTTGATCCGTGGGTCTTCCCCAAAAGAATCCGTCTTGTTCTATCCTCGTTAACTCAAATCGAGTGTGAATAGAAGATAAGAAGTCAAAAAGTGAAAGCTTTCTCTGTTGTCCCCACATATTTTTGGAGACAAAATAATAAGACGTATGACAAGGGAATAAATGCAAGTTCCAAATTAAAAATATGGCATAATTATAGCAATTAAATCATTCCTTACAAAACATGTAAAAAATTGTAATAAACTTCAATCATAAAAAAATGATTGCATTTCAACTTCGGATAAACAAAAAGCTTCGTTTAGTAAAAACTGCATTTTTGTAATGAAAAGTTTTAGAGAGCACTTGATCTTCTCACGCTGACCCTAACATTTGTCGAGAAGTGGTGGGAACCTCTCGACAGAAAAGAGAGATGGAATGATTGAAAGCATTCGCTTTGAAGAATTGTACAATTATTTTGTCAATTAGGCTAATTTATCTTCAATCAAATCAAAATCTTTCGAAAAGTTCATATCGTTAGCAAATAATTATTAAAATGAGTCAAGCCAGTACCCAACTCCCGGTTGATCTTGAGTTGAAAAAGGTAAGTTTATCGTGTTTATAGTCGGCATTAAATTCGATTGATTTTTAAACTAATTCTAATTTCTGATTCCTTTTTTTCCAGGCACTTGCCGAGCTCAAATTGAAAATGATTGATACAAATCAAAAGATCAAGTTTTCCGACGCCCAGATTGAAGGACATAAGAGGAGTAAAAGGCATAAGGAGATTACGGATGCGGAAATAACTGTGAGCAGTTGTCTAAAATAATTTTTATGTTTAAAGCTTAATTGCTCATATAATTATGATTATTTTAGAATTTGGCAACCGATACAAAAGTATACCAGGGTGTTGGAAGGTGTTTCTTTGCCTCAACGATTCCGGAGGTTCGAGAAGGCATAGCAAAAACTATCAACGATTTGAATGACAAGATAAATGTTTTGGAGGTAAATGGAGTTACAATTTAGATGATTATTATTACGGAAGTATTTATTTGAAGTTAATGGATTTGGTTCTTACAGACGAATAAGGAACACCTGGAGAAGGATCTAAAAAGTAGTGAAAATGCCGTGCGAGAGTTGGTTAATCAAAGAAAGCAATCTTAAGACTGGGAGGAGTTGTTAGATTAATTATAATAAATGCATAAACTAACTAATGCACATGTTTAAGATTTCACTACATTTAATTTTTAATTAACTCCCTTTTTATTAATCATTTAATGATTCTAAAAACATTAAAACATTTTTGTATCTGATTGGAGTATTTGAGTGGCTAGAAGATGCTAAATAAAAAGTATGATGTTAATTCTGAATGGATTTTGCTTGTTATTAGTCAAATCTTTAGTCAAAGAATAACGGAAGATCATGAATTACTTTAGATAATTGTAAGATTTTTATTATGCTCTGATTGTTAAAGGGATTTCGGTTTAAAAGGTTGGAAGTAGTAAGTTCGTTTTCATAAATTTCTCATTTGTATAAAGGAGGGGAACATTGAGAGCCTTGTTGAATAATTGGCTGGGAAGAAACTCCGCCGCAAGATGGGTAGATAGTAATTTGGAATGAGCATTCACCTTCCGGCATTGGAGGAATCACTGCGGGTGGACATACATTTGTTGGAGGTGGAGCTGGTTCGTGGTGACCTTCGTCAATTGGTGGTGGATGAGATGGCTCTTCCTCATGGTTTGGAGGTGGATGGTCAGGCTCTTCTTCATGACTTGGAGGTGGATGATTTGGCTCTTCCTCGTGATTTGGTGGTGGATGAGATGGTTCTTCCTCATGGTTTGGAGGTGGATGGTCAGGCTCTTCTTCATGACTTGGAGGTGGATGATTTGGCTCTTCCTCATGGCTTGGAGGTGGATGATTTGGCTCCTCCTCATGGCTTGGAGGTGGATGATTTGGTTCCTCTTCGTGATTTGGTGGGG
>JAHZMU010001535.1:0-12478 GCA_027743725.1 Rambutsinella grinnellia
ATGACAAGCCACAGCTCAAATCAGTTGTGTTGAGAAGTGCACAATTTTTGCATAGCAACTCGCACCATTCTCGACGAGCATCTTCACATAATTCAAAATCTTTAAGATGACAAATATAATAGGGCGGACAGTGGCAGGCCATGTACCCCTAAAAACGGAATAAAAAGTAGGAAAAAGTCAAGTGAAATATTTTCCATGAATAAACCAACACTTCTCAAAGAGGTGAAGACAAACCCGCCAATTCTATAGTCATTTTGTCATCCCATCTCACAAGTCGGCCTTCTTCCCAGAGACAAAAAGATTGTGAAATCGATCGATATTGTACACACGCCCGCAACATTTCTTCTTAAGAGGTCAAATCCAAATGATAAATGGGAACGTGACTACAAAACCATTTCTCAAGTTGGGAATAAGTCAAACGTCAGCAGTCAACTCCCAAATGAGTTGTGTGGACCCGAGAAAACACTATTTTTAATGTTTTTAGCTTTAAAAACACATTCTTTTATTCTCTTCAACAACTTGTTTCTCTACTAATAAATTTCCGGTAAATCAGCATAATCAGAAGCAAATAATTATAATTATCTTTAACAATAAAATTGACCAGTGACTTCTCTTATCATTTCTTAGCCATGTCAAGCAAAATGACATGAGATAATGAAAACTCGCTTTTCTCCTTTTCATAATAAACTGACCAAGATAAAACAACCCTGCTAGTTCATCGTTTAGCACTCCAATCAACCTTATCATCATTATTATCATCAGCAGGTGCAAGCAAAATAAATTCTAGTCATATAAATTGCATGGGAAAATGCATAAAAGGGGGAAGTGAGTGGTCAACTTGGACAAAAAAAATGTATTCAGTTGAATAAATTCTCTTTACGAGTGTGAGAGACGGCCACCTCCTGGGAAGTAGAGAGAAAAAAGCTCCCAACCGCAATGATACGGGTAATTAGATGAAGATGTACGAGAGTTGAAGTGCAACAACCAGTTTCTCTCTGAGAGTGGAGCGGAAGTGTGTGAATTTTATTAAATTGCAATATGAATGAATGAACTGACCTGAAGTAGGTGAGCCTGGAGGTCCAGAGTTCTTCGTAGATTCCTTACTACTCTTTTGATTGTAAAGGTGATGGTTAGACTTGGATCTCCTACTAATAGGAGCGGAGATGCTTGGCTTCACTGCTGGAATCAAGTGGTTATGATTGAGATGGTGATTGCCCGATGAAGACGGGGAGGATGAGGTTGATGATGAACTATGATTGGCGAGATGATTCGAGCCTTCTGAATCCTCTTCAGTTGTGGCTGTATTATTACTGTTATTGATAGGGTTGGAGCCATCGTTTCTCCTCTTTTCTTCATCTTCCTCATCTTGCTGACCGGAAGATGAAGATGATGACTGATGGTTTAGGTGAGAAGCTGATTCCTTCACAACATTATTGTTATTTGCGAGAATCGCATCTGTACTGTTGTTGCTACAAGTGTCCACCTCGTTATTCTCTTTCCCCTCATTATTATTATTATTTATGGGGCCATTTGCCGTAGCTTTTGAGGAGGCAAGACCTGCAGCAGCAGCGCTAATTAGACTCCTTGCGTATGCATGCTGCTCCCTCTCCTCCTCATCTTCTTCATCATCGACATCCGAACAAGGATTCGATGAGCTCGGACTTTCCCCCAGGTAATGGTGAGGATGGTGATTGTTCTTCGTGTCAAAGTTGTTATTATTTAAAATAGCAGCTGCTGCTGCGGCCGCTGCCACTTGACTTGAATGGCTAGCGCTGTGAGTCAAATGGGAACTTCTTAAACCAGCAGCTCCCCCACTTGCAACGGCTGGACATGTTTTCACCTTGTGGTTTATAAACCGGACGATATCACCTAAGGAGAATTGCTTCTGGCACGAACCGCACGTTAGAGTGTCACTTGGACCGTGGGAGGTTGGGGAGGAAGTTGCCGTTGCTGCGTATTGGTCCACTGTAACAGAAAATATAGTTAATTCAACATCCATCGATACATCCCAAAATATGATATGGATTGAGTTGCTCGAAATTTTCATAATTCCCAATCTTCTCCCGATCACAGATATGCTGCCCTCTTCTCTGAACTTCACCCCAGAATAGCCCACGTTCTAATATATTCCATTTATATCTCCCAATGCCGGGAAAAAATTGCCTCATCATATGCAAATCTCTTGCCCAACCTTATCCATAATAATAGGTAATATTTTATCTCTCAACGAGATCATTTCTTTCTCTCTTTCTACCATAAAGTCAATAGTATTCTCTCATATCCCGCGGCATGACCAGAGATGACAGAGATGAACTTTTCACATCCCTCCTCATCCTCACACAAAACCAATCGAATAGTGGACGAGTCTAAATATTATCCTTGTTTTCGAACGGAAACATGGAGAAAAATAAATAGTTTTATTATTCCTTTTCCCCTGATATTCTCCACAGATAATTGCGACTCTTTCCAATATTCACATTCAATATTGTACAAATCTCCACATTTCGACCTGCCAGCAACCTTCATCTAGATGTCCAAAACGTATCGTTATTCTTCTAACAAAATCCTGTGAAATAACAGGAGTCAACGACTCAACATTACGCAATGTCACTTGTCATTTCCCTCCTTTCAAATGACCACTAATGTTCAAAAATAGTTCATTTCTTATTCACACGTGTCGTAGCTATTCTTTTTCTTCTTTCGATTAACCCAATCATTTTTCTTCTGATTTCAAAGGTCATATTGGAATCCACCTCAGCATAAGAGAATGTGAGCCGTGAGCCTTCATATATTTCCCCTAATTTGATACACTTTTATGATAATTCTTCTACTGCTATTAAATATGCATTCATTTTCTCCCTCATCACTTGAGCATAACTGGATCGGATGTGATAGTCTGGTCATCACTTCCCACTTGGGGAAGATTCGAGATAAGATCAGTGCACAAACTCATTTCCATCTCATATTAAATTACGTAGGAGAGTTATTGTGTAACGCAGTTAATGCAAATGATCCTCAAACATCCACCTTCAATCTTGACTAAAAGGGAGGACAACGTTTTTTATCGATTTCCCATTCAAATACGACAATGGAAAGAGCTACTCGATACAAAAGGGGTAAAAAAATATGCATCGCTTGAATTTTTTTCTCTCTTTCTCTGTTGCACTTTAAATCTCTTCCATTTCCCTTTTTAAAAGACTTTTTTCCCAGTCAAAAGGAAATAGCCATTTTAAAGTGGGAGGGAGAAGGCTGATAAATAGTTTGGGTTTTTTAAAAGTGAAAGCGTAAAAACGGGAGTGAAAGGGTTGCCCATTGTCCATAAAAAGTGGCTTCATTCCGCCATCCCAAATCCCTTTTTCCACAGTGTCAAGAGTGCTCAGTCAAATTCACAAGAATGATTAATAATACCCGGGTATTAAACCCTTTCCAGTTTAAAGTTTCTCATATCTGGAGAGAATAGCTACCATCATGACCACAACACCGCCCATGTATGATAATGATGTTGAGCATGAACAACTGATCATGATTGTGCTCTCTAAATATTCTTTTATGTAAAGTCAAGTTGATTGCTTGAAAGGGTTCAAGTTTGAATACATTTAATTTCTATTTTTCTGCTGGAGCACACGCGCACTTTTCCCTAAAAAATGTAACGATGGTCAATGATGTGCACTTTTCACAAAATATCAACTGGAAAAATTGATCCAAATACCAAATGAAAATTAATGATTTTGTCCACTCTCAACAGAGTTACCCAAATCCAGAGTTCTCAAGAGACAAGAGGAAGCCTTCACAATGACCCAAACTTATTTGTTTACACAATAATTTAATTCGCATCCACTTCCCTTAAGACCTTGATTATTGCGGTATTTTTTTGAGGGAATTATATAAAATGATCTAATCCGATTTCTGCATACTTCAATTGTACAGATTATAGAATCTGTCAAACATTGTCAACTTCTCACTATCACCATCTGTCCCAAAACTCTGCCTTAATTTATTTTTCCTTACCAAAATAATATTCGTTTTCATCTTCCTCATCCTCGGAATTAGTAAATAGTGTAAGATTTGCCATACTAAAGTTCTTTGACACTACATATTCTATAAGCTTGGTCACTTGTGAGATGCCCAAAAGCCACTAGACTAGAGTCTCCTTCCGTCTTAAGAAAACTGAAGAGAATGACTTAAAACCCGTCAAAAATATGACATGTCGGTCATCCATGCATAATGTGACAATCCCTCATCCAAGAAGGGAAGGGAAGGAAAAAAAGTGATGTTTTTCCAAAATATTTTTTCCAGGAGGAGTACTCAGATATAGATCACACATATCCTTACACAATAGGAGAACTTGTTGGTCATATACCTTAAGAAATTTCACTATTCCCTATCCATCATATAAATAATCAGTATGATGAATGACCACATACAACTCTCATGACCAAAGACGACTTTTAAAGTCTCCCTTTTCTCCACAAAGAGTAAAACGGTTTTTCTTAAAAATCCACACAAAAACTGTCAATCCTCGTCGAGATCAGATCACCGGCTGGATATTATTAATACCATTAAGAATATATGCTTTCTGACTCCACCAAGAGAGGAAGAGGACAAACAGAAAATTCTGCCAAGTCACTCAATAATCATATAACACCGAATATGCCAAAGGGAACACAATAGTTTTTTTTGTGATGCAATTGGGGAAAATGAGATAACTTTTTGTCTCCTCTCTAAGCGAAAAAAGCTGAATGATCTGTGATTAGAGGGACCCTGCCCATATGCCCTCGTCTAGTCATCATCACACTAACACCAAAGCCAAGAACACATTTCAAACCATTTGGATAGAAAAGAGTCCTTTTTATTACTGGTTTTTTTGAAACCTTTCCCCTCAATCGTACAAAAAATATTTTAATATTTCGTTTCCGATTCCGTTTCCCATCATCAACGTCTACGTTCTTTTTCTCTCTGTCCTGCTGACAACAAAACAAAAAAATGTGGGACACAAAACCATCCCATTCTGATTCAAACACGGACGTAGGCCATTCGTCCAGTGTGTCCGCGTTCGTTCTTTTATCCAAGTGAAAAAATCGGACTTTTTGTTTAGTCCTAAATATCAAATGATAAAAACTGATCATGATCATGATGAGCAAGTGAAGTGAGAAAGGGAGGAAGATGTACGTGCATGTAATAACTAGCATTATATTTTTAGGACAAAAGTAAAAAGAATATGATTATTCTCATATTGATTATGGAAAAAAGGTTGTTTTTTTTTGGGGAGAGAGGTGAGCTTTTTTCCATATTAAAAACGCTGGAATTTCTCCGTCCTTTTATTCACGAATGGAAGGTGGAGGGAGAGAAAAAGTATGAAAAAATTAAACATTTCCCTCTTTTGCAAGAGTCTTGTCAAGGGATAAAAATTTCGGATGAAATATCGAGGGTTATCCGACCTCTGACCTGTCCGTAACGGTTTTTTCCAAACTCTGCGAAAATAAACTGATGGAAATAGCAGCTGACAAGCTTTTAAAACCAAGTAATAAAAAATTTTGAAAGCGAGTAAACATCTTTTAAAATTAACTTTAAAAAATCCTAACATAACTGTACCCAACGACATTGTTCTTTGTGAGAATTTTGTCGTAAAATGTACATTTCAATTTTTATGGTAATGTGCACATGCTCGAGTCAATTTCAGAGATTTTCTCAGACTTGGAAGATGGAATAAGTTACAGGTTATTAGGAAAGCTTCCATATTTTAAGTGATCCTTTTTCAATTTTCTATTTCTGCGGTTTCCTCTCTCCTGTTGCTTGTAAACGTCTTGCTTCTATTTTAAAACTATTCAAGTCCAAGTCGAAGGTCAAGTGTTGAAAGGGGTTCTGGCCTTTGAAGAAGGCAGATGGAGATCAAAATCCAGCAAGAAAAACAACCCTTTTCCATCTTCTCATTGTCAGGGCCAGTTGAGGTCAAGAACTCAACTTCTTCCCAAGTCCTATTCATATTTTCATACACCTGCACATCTTAAAATCTTTTAGACTGAGATTCCACGCAAAAATTATTAGCGGAAGTGAGCATTGCGCAGTGCTCATTTCCAAAAATAACCAAAACGGCATTTTCCCTTCTTGGTAAAAAAGGGTCTGCGTTTTTTCTCTCTCTCTTTTGCTACGATATCCATCATTATTATTACTATGATTATTATTACGACAACGACCACTCTCTTTTTTCTTCCCTTTGCAATTCAAAAAAGGGGAAACCCCCCTGGAGGTAAGGTTTTGTCATAAAAATTGACCACAGGAGGTCTCCCTACATATATCAGGCCACACTTTTTTAAACTTCTATATTCCCAAGTCAAAAGCAACCACCAGCAAAGAATAAAAAGGACATCTCGCCTATCACCAGCATCATCATGACAATTCCTTGTGATCGTCATCCTCAATACTCGCATATTATTACAGGGCTGAAAAAATATATTTTTCTCTCAATATGACAAAGCTGCCATTTTTCTACTTGTCCAATGCCCAATCTCAAGTCTGTCAATCAACTGTCCACATGAAGACGGGGTAGAGAGAGAAATAATATATTTTATCATATCATTACCCTGACATTTCCATTGGGTGGCCTGTATTGTTTTCAGCTTTTAATTGAATTATTCCTCGACAGCGAGACTTTCATTAGTTTTGTGTTGATTTAATTACGTTTTCTATATTTGACCAGGATAAAAAACAGTTGGACACTATTGTTTCTTTTTTAACGGATGAAAATGATACTGTTTGGTTCTTTCTGGGTCTAAAATCACGCCTTTTCACTCGATAAATATTTAGATATTAAAATGGGGTTGTAGGTGGTAAGCGAGTGAAAAATGTCTTCTGCCCATCTGCTATATGGTCAGCTACAAAAGGTTGAACTATGCCGACCTGTTCCCAGCTCACAAATCAATCTGGCACGAGCTATCCTCAATAGCTGAACAAACTGATCATTTAGTGATGGTCAGAGCTCATTGAACACGAAATGAATTGAGTGTTCATTTGTCCAACTTTCATGTCTCCTAACAATAGATTACATAAGAAGAGAAGGACAATACAAAGCTATAAAATGAGTGGCCTTTTCCCCAAAAAAATGTGGATAACGGACACAAAAAAAGCCTTTTTTAAAGACCAGTGTCCGTCCACCTCCTCCGCCTCCACCTTTTTATAATTTATTCATGGGGAAATGTGTTGTAAATGGCCAACCTTTTTTACATGAAAACCTTTTAACACGATAAATCTCGCTATTTAACGCTACTTTTGAGAATATTTAAAGCTCAAAGGATTTTACATGGTTGTCCCATTCCACAAAACATCTCAATAGTCTGACTTTTTGCTAAAACTTTTATATTAGATTTGCTCATAAGCCATTTCACTATTGACGTCTGGAAATAGCTTCACAGAGCTAATAAAAGGTCACTCAGTAATCCCGCACCGTAGCATATCCATCCTTTAATAATCCTAACGGGGGAAAATGTCAACTTAAGTCATGTCAAGGTGGCAGAGAGAAAAAGTTTTCGTGATGGATGAGCCTCTAGCAAATCCCAATCCCAATCAACAAGTACGAGATGACCAGGAGCGAGTGACATTTATTAAAGCTGGAAGTGAGTAAGCCCCCACAACCTTGTTTCCCACCTCATGAATCATTTTGGTCACTTCTCATTAGCACACTTATTGTCCCGTATCCGCTTAGTTGAACCAAACTGTACTCCACCCTTTCCTCCTTTCTTGCGGAAGATGGGATGATGATGATGACGATAAACTGTCTCCCTATTTACTTACGGATTTTCTCACTTTGCCGGCCACGCATTAAGCCGACAGAGTGCAGAAAATTATGAATATTTTTACGACAATGCAGAAAAGCCCAGAGAGGGAAAAAAGAAGGACAGGAAGCGGATCCAATAACGTCATTCATCATCATAAAAAAGTGAGAAAGTAGCCGAAGAGAGCTAGGCATTCCCATGTCCTATTTTAATACACAGCTCACCACAAAACCCTCATCCACCCCCGCCCATTTCGCAAATATCAAGTTTTTTAATGCCGTGGTGGTCTGTGTCAACAATATTGGTAATTAAAATATAGATAATACTATCCTCTCCCCATTTCCTATGACCATGTCACACCAAATGAGAATGTTGCCCATACAAACGCAGCATGAAGCCCAAACATATTTGACCAGAAAAACAGTTCAAGTTATGTAAAAGTGACAAAAGCGGATTTTCCCTCAATACAATACAATTCTTTTCATAAATATTTTATTTCTAAGCGTCTCTCTCTCCAAAAAAAACTTGCGTATTCTCTTTTTTCGGAAAGGGCGAATGTGCTCATGCATTCAATCAAAGGTCGTTTAATCCAATAATCGTAAAATGATATGTGAAGCTTTGTCTCTTCCCGAATAACACCCACTCAAAAAAATATTTCATATGAACAACCAGCTGCTCCTATATACTCACAGCTTGCTGCCTTTTGTTCCTACCTGGATATGGAAAAACTTTTCAATGGGATGATGGTCTTCAATCATTTTTTGAAGTTTTTTTTTCTCTCTCTCTCTGTCTGAAAAAACCTATCCATTTTTGCTAGTTTACCATCTTTCTTCTCAAAAACAGATATTTTTTTTCGCTACGAATAAAAATGTAATTATTTTATTATTATTAGGCTACTATTTCTAGAAATAAACTTTTAAAAGTAGAGAAAAACAAAAGGAAAAAATGATTTATTACACCCACATAGTGAACTCTTACGTCTACGCGTCATATCTAATCAGATTGAGAGACGTTGGAGAGAGAAAAGGTTGAGAGTTTATTTTTGATTGGAATGAGGGAAACATCCAGTTTTAGAGATTGCAAGAGGGAACGTCACTTTTCCCTTTTTCTCTTATCTGTTTCAGTCAATTAGTGGCTTATTCCCTGGTAAGAAGGAGACACATGGACAGTGATCATCATCAGTCTACATTCCACCCGAGTTTGACGTTTTTCCCAGAAAATAGGAAAAACATTTGTATTTACTCAGTCCATCATTTTCGCACAAGTCTCTCCCTTCTTGATAAACGTCTAATTTCGAAGAAGCTGGTAACTCGCATCAAAAAACAATATTCAATTTGATTCTTTTATACTGACACGAAATCATTTATTTCTCTCCTATATCAGTTCCGTTTTCTTGCAATTACCTTCTTAATTATGCTGACCAGAGAGATGAATTCAATCACAACTGCAGAGGCTTAAAAGATTTGCACTGTAACCTGAGAAGGAGCTTATTAATCTTGATTCTAATCTGATATTCGAGATAAGGAGTGACTGTCCCCATGCAACAAGCTATTACCAGTATGGTCAAGCCTCATCCCATATCGTAAAGCCTCTGGACATATTTTTTTCCCGAATGGACAATGGCCTTTTGAAACGAGAAGGTTTTCACGATTGTTAAGCTTGTCAATAAACAGTGATGATGGTGGTAGCAACTCTGCATGTGGTCGGTGTGGACTTGACAATAAAATTGTGAAAAGCTTTTCGAAATGTATACCATCATGAGAGAGTTCTTACAAGTCCACTACAATTTGTATGGACTGACCGCAAAAAATGTTGAAAACAGCTCGTTAACAGGGAAATGGATGGTAATTCTACTCTACTACTGTTCTCATTCAGAGATGGAGAGATTATGATAATGAGAATTGTGAAAAGATTCAATCCTCATCTTGAAGAAAATGAAGTGATTGAATCCCAGAAAAGGATATGATTGAAAGGGTCATTGTGGTCAAGGTGGGCAAAAAAATTCAACTCTGTTGGAGACTATCTAGGAAAGGAAGTTTCAGTGGCAAATCTCATCAGACCAAATTTCAATTTCAGACTTCATAACATTTTTTTTTCAATTTAATATATTATTACATCTGTCCTTTCACACTCTGAAATTGGGAGGAAAAAGTATAACGATAACTTCCTATTATGACATATTTCTGAGGGCCTAGGCCAAGGCCACTAGATTCTACCGATGTGAATTGAAATGAATGGGTTATGAACCCTTTTTTTCTCTCCAAAAAGGATTTTCAGACCACCTCTGTAAAACGGTAATGATTGTAATTTTCACTGGAATTACTCGTGTCATTGTTGACGGGGTTGTTGTATGAGTAGGTGTTTTTCACCTCGTTTCTCATTACATTTCGGGATAAAAACATGAGATATGGGATGATCTTTGAGATTGTCTTTAGAAAATATGTAAAAGATCATATGTCACCTAAGCCGGCTGATAGTTTTTCTCATAAACTTTCGGACTAAATGGATAAATAATAGATTTCATCAGTTTCCTTTGATATTGCCGCAGAGTATGAAAAAATTGCAGGACAATACGCATTGTTATTAACCCGTTAGGGGAAAAGATCTACAGGTGGGTTGTGGGTTGGCTAAAAAGATTGTGGCCTTCTTTCCGTACTAAAATATTTTATGGGTTTAAAAGCAAAAGTTTAATTAGATAGCGTTTATATGTGCATATCTTAATTAAAATTTGTCATCGTAAAATTAATTATGAAGGCTTCTCTTAAAAAACAAAGTCACGCCTAAAAAGTCTTACGAGCGCGAGTAATTAACTAGCCTTCAAAATGCTTAGCATCAAAATCGAATTTACATTGTTTAATTAACCGTTCTAGTTCAACTCTCTTAGCAAGACAGCTAATTACTTTGAATCAAGAGGACTAATCGATTTCTGAGAATTTGGAGTAATTAAGTTGTACTTTGCTAAATAAAAATTACATTTTTGCAACAGAAACTAATAAGTTGATTGGTAAGAGGATTTTTGCAATTTAATAAATAAATAGTAGGGGCCAATTAAATACTTTCTAATGGCAAGGACTCAAGGGCCTATTAAATTTTACTCTGAAAGGTGAATGTCAGGTGTGAAGGAGATTCTAATTTAATTATTGTCATTCTCACATGAAAGCAAATTGCTCTAAAACAAATGGTATTTTTCATATAAAAGTAAGTTTTCGCCCACTTACTTCTTAATAAATGATAAATTCGTGTAAAAATGAGCTAATTCCTAGCATTACCCAACCCAGTCAGGAAACGAATGACAGGTAATAATAAAAAGTGTCTGTGTTCGTCTTAATTCTCCGAGTTCCGCATGGCGAACCCGGTTCTTGATGAATTTATTTGGTAGTAATGATGATGAATGAATATTATTGTAATCGTAGCTTGTAACAACCATGTCATTTCAGTAGGGAGACTCGTGCTCTCTCTCCAACTTGGTTTCTTTTCTCTCCCTCCCAACTTAATTATATTTTGACAATGTCACGTCAATGGAACCTCTTGACAGACAGGACACAGGAGCAGAGTCACAGTAAGGTACACATCAGCCATCACCAGCCACCAACAAAGATCATCTTGATCGTGGAAAAAAGAACTCAGCAGAGAAAAAAAGAGAAAAAGATCATCATTATCATTAAAGCTGGCCTGTCTGAGGAAGTGACTCGACGCCCTGGCTTCCTTCCATGCACAATCACGACTTACTTCTCCCCTTCTTACTGCCCAAAACAAATGGATTAGTTGTCCACATCGAGTTTAGCACGAAAGCAGAAATATAATCAATTTCTGGGGTGAGATTAGATACTTCTCTTAACCTCACCTCACAAGATGAAGACCAAGCGGAGAGAATGAAACGCGTAGCAAATTATAAACCGGGGTCAATAATTTTTTACTCATGTAATTTCCTACAGATAATTTATGTCAGCAAAATATTTTGATACGCATTTTAAATTCTTTTGATTATGATGGTAAGAAAATGTGTAAAAATATTAAAGGAAAAAGTAATATGCGGCTGAATTTACTTGACTTGATTTGCATCAGTTTTAAAAAAAATTCTTTAAATATTCTCATTTTCTCCTGCTTCCCTCCTACTAGAGACCAACGTGATATATCTCGATTATTTTGTGATGCAATAACACGTTTTATTTAGCTTTTCTCAGCCATTCCAGCAGTGGAGGAATGGGAAAGCCTGGTCAGAAAAAAAGTTTTTGGAGAAGAGAAGAAGAAGGCGGAGAGGAGAGTAAAATCTAAAAATATCCTCACACATCGCTCTCCACTTTCAGAGTTGGCCGGAGAAAAAAATGGATATCGGAGCACTTTAAAAGCGGAGAGAAAGATGTCTTGAAGCAAAGACAAAAAAGTCATCCTGTTTATTTTATACACTTTGTGTTAAGCGACACAGTGTAATGGGATATTTGGAGAATCCTCTTGTCACAGTAATCCCAGTATGAACCTTTTTAGCCAGCGCCACCAATGATTTTCTTCGGTGACATGGGACAATTTACAAAAATAGAGTTACCATCACCTCCACCAATGGACGGAGCAACTCCCTCCAGATCATAATCATAAGGATGTTTAGAAATTGATGGCTTACCTGTAAAAGAAAAGAATAAAAAATTGGTTAATTAACAAAGCTAAAAATGAGTAATAAAAAGTGTAATAATTTCCTAAACTTCTGTTTTCAA
>JAHZMU010001536.1:0-16829 GCA_027743725.1 Rambutsinella grinnellia
AAAAGATTCTGCAATAACCATCCAGTCTTCCATAGATGGACGTAATAGTTATTGCTGTCAACACACACAATTATATATACTGGATGAGTTTATCGTATTTAAGCAAGATTTCATTTAGAGATAGCGCAATTAAAATGGTAGCTTGGAGTGGAAGTGGATATAAGCCATAAATGTAAGATCTCTTTCTCTAGCTGGGAAGTAAGGGGGATTGGACAGAGTTTATGAGCAACGTGCTTTATAAAACAGAGCAATTCAACATTCAAAATTCCGAATTTTGTTGACAACTCCATAACAATAAAAGTAACACCGCAAACCTTACCAACCACTCCCAGAATTCGGATTAATGTTGGAAAATTTGTAGGAGAATTTTGTTGCAGGAAGCTGTTGGCAAAAAACATAAATATTATGTTTTCATATCACTCCACTTCTACCCCTGAAGAAAGCTATTTCCAACTTGTCATAAAGGGAAAATAGGCCACGATATTTACATACGTGTGCACTTGTACGAAGAATAAACTCTTTTTGACTTTCGATCGTGTAATGGAAATACTAACAAAAAAAAGTCGATACACTTAACCCAACTTGTTATAAGGTTGTCTTTTGTCCCGAGTACTTTACCTGTATAAAATATGTATTTTTTTTAAAAGGAACTGTGTTCCCCTCAGGATATATTTTTTTGTTTAGATAAGCATAATAATAGAATATGGGAATGTGAGCAGCGCAACTCCAATCATTTGTCTCCATTCCTCAAGTATTTCAAATATATTTGTTGTTCGTGCTCGTTTTCTTACACGACTCATTTCTGCATTGTCTATATAGAGAAGCTTCTGCTTTCCCCTCAGAGAGCCTTATGCTAACTTTATTTGAGCAAACTGCATTACTCTAATAATAAATACATTAGTATATTTACTACATATAAGAAGGAATAAAGTGGAATCCAGTAGGAAGGTTATATAACTGGTCTTGCATGACTCTTTTTTTTTCTCTGTAGCAAGTTTTCTGATAAAGTTGTTTAAATGTGATCAAGATAAAGATAAGGAGGGGAAGAAAAAGGAAGGCAGAGGTTGAAATGAAAATGAGGCATGATATGGTATAGAATTAGAATGAGAAGAGACAAGATGAGAGAGAGAGAAAAAGCTGTACATTTTCTTCTTTCCAGAATGTCTTATTGTCAGAGAATAAGATGAGGGAGAGACAAGACAGTAAAAAGAGTAAAGTTTCATTCACGTTCCAACATTATTTTCTTACTAGAATAAAGTATTTTATTCTTATACCTCCTTTATGTCAACTTTCCTCTTTTATGTTAGCCACATTTTTTCCTAAATTTGTAGCTATTAAAAAGAACAAATCTCGGTGCTACCGCAAACCCTTTGTAGACAGGATGGTTTAGGAAATGTCATAATCCACCTTTGATAAGGTTTAAAGGATTGTCGGATTTTGTTTTTCGCAATCACAAGATAAATTAGACCATTACTTTTAGATATTATTAATTGCTTAAAGAGACAAGACATTCTGCTTCCTCAGAGGAAACGTTTTGTTCAGATAAAAGTTATGACTTGAGATGGAAGAACGGTGATTCCAGATATAATCTAAAGGGTAGCTGTTTTCACAAGATAAGAATGGATCAATACCTTAATGTTCTTTATACATGCGAGGATTATCACCAACTTGGACGGAGAAGTTGCAAAAGGATTGATGACGCTTTTGTCTTCGTAAAAAAAACTCTTCCCTCGTAATTAACTTTTGTCGAGTGCATTCAATAACATATGTAGATGAGAAAGCCTTTCTGACTATTTGACTGATGAGAAGAACATAAAGGAAGAGGAAATGGCTTACTATCATTGCATCGTATGCATATATATTACTTTAGTTTTTTTTTATATTCTACAATGAAATGACTTGTGGGAGAGAGTTCCTATGCATTTCCAAAATCCACAAAAGGGGTAAAGTTGAAAACTTGATGGAAATGGAGCTTTCAGTAATGTTGACTTTCCCACACATGACTAACTCTTGTAATCACCCGACTAGCTCAAACTTAATTAAATAAGTGTGAATTAGTCGTTTTAACATTTTCCATGTAAAATGCTAATTTCCAGTGTGGATCAGTATTTTACTGTTGTATACCAACCTCCTCTAAATATTCCTATAATCTCCTAAACTTGACTCAATTGGGGCATGAAATTTACACTTTGTACTGTTGGAAAAGACTAGAAGTGTACTAACGCTGTTAAAAGCGATAAGGTTGAGGGCAACAAAGCGCAAACAATTCCATTACAATTATTTTTTCCACGTTCAACCAACTCATGAGAGAATATTGTCAGTTTATCAAAGCAAAACAAAACTCGCTTAGTCTTCTCCTCGATGGAATAACGTGTTTCATAATAGGAGTCAAGCCAAAAAAAAATAATTCTCAATTATATTTCACATCCATCTCATCTCTTTTTTTTAGTAGAAGGCGTGAGTACAACCATAAAGCTTTGATTTAAACCAGCCCCGAATAATTTACCATTTATAAGTAAATAAATGCATTAGAAAACAATGCCATGAAACTGCAGTTCCTACAACAAAGTCTTCTGTTGAAAATGCAAGCTGAAAATGCTCTCCTCTTTAGCCTCCCCACCACCTTTCATTTTCAGCTTGCAATCTCGTTTTTTCCTACCTTTCTTCTTGTTCTCGAAGTGACTAACCTTTTCATGCATGGCTTTCTATGTAAAACAGTCTTAAACTACTTCTTCCCATCCCGCGAGGAGTAAATTAGTTTCAAGTTTTATAATTCTTATTACGAAAGAAGAAAAAAACTAGCCTCTCCTAATGGATATGAGAGAGTCATGGAGGTAAAAAGTATTCAAAGGAATGCACGCAGTGAGATGCTGACTACGAATATCGAAAATGGATATCATGACGATCATCATTAGATCTTCATCAGTAACATGATACATGGACTATTCACTTGAATCTTTGTGCAGAGAAAAAAAAAGAGCAAAGAAATATTTCAACTCTTTTCTGCCGCACTCCCAAAACTTTTTTAAAAATTGCAAAATAATATGCAGGAATTACTAAATTCACAACATTCTTTACATCGATTTTCATTTAATTTTACAGATTCACTTTTTAAAAAATCCCCGAATTACTCCGGTTCTCTTACTCCATTTAATTAAGTGTTTATTTATTCTCTCACAATACCAAATAGAGTTGTAATTTTGAGTCGATAATTCTAGCAGAAAAAGAATGAATGAACTATGCAAATAGAATTGGCTGTTGATAATGAGTTTTATCAATTTAATTCTTGTCTCTCTCTCTCTGAGAGAGAAGTCCATAAAACGCTTTTATTTATTCCATCTCAGCTCTCCCTTTCAATTACAAGTTGGTTAGTTCACAGCCTCTCCATCACCTTCCCCTAGTAGTTAACTAGAGTTTTAATTTAATTCAAAACAAGTCACACTTGAAACAATAGAGATAATCCTCCGCATACAGAGTGAGAGAGAATTGACTCTCGAAATCACTGTCTCCTTCTCCACCAAGCACAACTTCAACAATAATTTATTTTATGATCAAAAATTATGGCAACTTGATACCATTTTTGTCTGTAAAGAGGCACAGTTTGCATAATAATTTGAAGCAACATGACGGTAATGGAAAACGAATGTTGGCAAAAAAATGCTCCTGCTTTCAAAAGAAACCCGATCTGTTTTGCTGTAAATAAAAAGAAAAAAATTATCTGCAATCCACAAATGTCATTTAGTCCATTTCACCTTCTCAATCCCTCTCCGTTTTGCATTCTAACATTTTTCCCCTGCAATATTATCTTTTTCTTAAAAGACGTGTTAATCCCTTCTCCTCCGGATTAAATATTTTTTTTATAAAGTGCATGCATCAAATATACGTATTTTTTAAAAATGGTTGCCTGAGAAAGAGGAGGATTGGTCAACAACTATTTTTTTCTTAGAGTTGATCGTCCTAAATGAAAAACTCTTCAATTCACGAATGATTACATAGATATGCACTTTTTAGGTTGTTTTCGAAACTTCAAGTTGAAATAAGCGTAGAGCAAATAGTAGACTATAATAATGTGCTTATTTCTCTCCCTCTCAGAGAGGAACACGCAGAATGCGTTTCATTAATGTAGTTTGCATGATGCTGGCTAGTGCAATGAAGGATGTACGAAATTGAAGGAGCGTTTCCAGCTGCAGCTCTGAGAAGAAAAAGGTATTCAAGACGACGTGCTTTTTTCTTCACGACGAGTAAACAAGTCTGCCATTTGGTGGCTTGTGTTCTGCTAGTATAAAACCGGTTTCAATGATCCTTCTTCATCTTCATCAGAAATATTAAATTCGAGAAAACGTTCTTCTAAAAAGACTGAGGATGAGATTCGAAATAAAAATGTGGTATGCAAGAAAGACTCTCGGAGCTTAGGCTTACGTGAGGCCAAAACCAAGACAAGTATTACTCTGGAGAAACGATTGCGTCTGCGGAAGGATGTAATAAGCTGTTATCCTATAAGATAATAAGAAAATATCTCCAGAAAAAATACACAACAATAGAGTAGAATAAGCTTGCCCACAGACCCATTGTCAAATTTTTGTTAAGCAGTAGCTGCAGAAAACACAAAAGAGCTAGAGTGATAGATCACTTGACTTTTCCAATCTGAATGGCACTGTAGGCCGTACACCACCTGCTTGTTTAATGTATTTGGCTTTTGCCTTTAAAAAAAATGCGCATTTTACTAAACAATACTCGATAGTTTTACAGAAGCATGTAAAATTTTGTACCTTTTCCCAATTCTAAATTTCCATTAGGACTTAAATGTTTTCGTATAATGTCCAAACTATTTCCGACTGAGTGACTCGCAAACCATCGAAAGAAAGCAGACCAGAGCTTTTCACTCGATCAAACTAGCTCAAGCTCAAATATGACTACTTCTGGATGAGAAAGCAATGAAAGGATTTGTGAGAGAGTTTCTCATCCTAAAGCAAAAGTATTTAGCTATTTCTAATACCAAAAGAGAATCCTGGGATATTTTTTATATTCGCGTGGAATCCCCACTCATTCAACTTCATTATTGTATAAATAGAAATGTCACCACATGATGAAGTGTATAACGTCAATCTTCCAACTTGCCATGTCATAACCACATGCTATTTGTGAGGATTCCAGCTGTGAAACCTCAATGTTTGACTAAAATTTTTGTTCCCCATAAAACCTCTAGAATGATCTCTACAACGACCAAAAACGGACTCAACCCAAGTAAGGATCAGATACAATAGAGAAGAAAAATGCTAGTCAAATGATACAATTTATCCCAAGGAATTTAAGAGAATAGAACTTCCGCTGATGGATTTCTTGCAACAAAAAGGAAAATAATATTTGGAATTTGCCTTGAAACAAGACCTACAAGGACTTTAAAATCAGTTCAACTGCTAATTATGATTTTAGAATCCTCTCCCAACTTATTAAATTAGTTTAAACACAACCTATTCATTTGTCCTTTCATGCTTTAAGGAATTCGTCGTTATTTCAGTTGAGCGTGTAGATTTTATTTAGCCCCAAGTGGGTATACAATTTATCCCAAGGAATTTAAGAGAATGGAACTTCCGCTGATGATGGATTTCTTGCAACAAAAAGGAAAATAATATTTGGAATTTGCCTTGAAACAAGACCTACAAGGACTTTAAAATCAGCTCAACTGCTAATTATGATTTTACAATCCTCTCCCAACTTATTAAATTAGTCTAAACAGAACGTATTCATTTGTCCTTTCATGCTTTAAGGAATTCGTCGTTATTTCAGTTGAGCGTGTAGATTTTATTTAGCCCCAAGTGGGTTCCTCTTGCCAGATGAGAAAGACTGAAAAGAGAATTGATGTAGAGGCCGTAAAGTAAACAAGGAGGCAAGGAATCAATGAATCACTCAGCCATTTTAAGCGTCCCAGGTGACCGTAAAATTTCCCTGAGTAGTTATAAAGGTAAATCGGATCTGATCCAGATGAGCACTCTTCCCTTAGATAATTCATGCCTTTTGTACATTTTCTCTGCTTTCCTGTCACTTATAAATGTTTGTCGTTCTGCCCCTTTCCAGAGGCTCATACTCATTAAAGCCATTTGTGCACAGACACGCACACCATGCACAATTTTTGCTTCTCCATGTGGATGTTGGGATTCCTCCGACGCTGAAGCAAATAAGAACCCTTTCCATAAAGACATTTGCGGCCTAACAAATGGGTCAAATACGTGTAATTCTAACAATATTCCCTTCCCATAAATTTTAAAAAGCATTCCAGGTCACATTTTCTCCTAATTTTAAGTGGCTTTTTTTGGCTCCTTTAAATATGGTATTTATTTAATTATAATCTAACAAGTTGTTTAAAACCTCACTAGCCCTGCTACTCCTGCCTTTTCCACTCTCCAAAATTAACAAAAGTCTTCCTAAATTTTACAATTACTTGGCTCCTTGTCTTTCTCCTTTTCTACTTTTTAAGTTTAAGGTAAATCCATTTAAAGCATTTGTCAGGTTGACAAAGCCTTTTGTCCTACAGGAAGAGCAGCGAGGTTGGCCATTGCTAGTTATAAATCATTCAAGGAATAGAAAAAGCTTCTTCCATAATACTTAGAGACTAGTTCATCCATCCATTCAATTTATCCATCCTCCATTCACGCAACACAACAAAACACTTTTGACATCTCTTAACTTCTCTCTACCTTCTACCTCCAGAAGGAATTCCCTTGAAAAGCTTGGCCACTGCCAAGACACTAAGATTTGAGAATAAAAAATCTACTACATTAATATATCCTTCTTCACTACATTTTTCCGATTTCTTAAAGTAAACATTCTCGTTTTTCATAGAAATGAAGCATCCTTTGTAAGTGAGCCTTTCTTTCATGGATAAATAGCAGGAAGCTGAGCTAGTTGACCGTTTCTTTTCAGAGAGGAGCTCGGTTACTATTCACTGAGCAGCTTACTTCCACTCCTCATGTGTTCGCCTGGAATAGATTTTCATTTTCTTCAGATACTCTTCAGACTTTTTTTGAGACGCGAATTACTTTGGATGTAGTACGGGCTGTTTGCTCTTAAAGAATGATAAGTACCTTGTACGAGTATTACCACATATTTCTCTCTGATCGTAGGCGAATGATGAGTGTGACTATCACAAAGAGAATCGCTAGAAATGCGCTTCTCCAAATGTACACATGAATGGATCAGTCCAAGAGCAGCAGAGAGAGAGTTGTTCGTAGAGAGGAATTTGTTATAGTTATGTTATTTGATATGTACGCCTTTATTTCTCTCTTCGGAATGATATCCCGTTTCCTACACTCTTCAAAAGGGTACTCAACGAGTCAATATAACTTCTTGAATAAATATATTTAAGCCTCTTACCCAACTGGAAAACACCTTTAAGCTTTATGTTTTACTTACCGTTCGCTGAAAAAGAAATATCTTTCAAAGAGTAAACTGACCATTTCACTTTCCTTCAGATGCAGCTGCCAATTTTGTATGAGTTGGAGTAGGAATTGAGAAAAAACATACCTTTTTCGATCTGTAACTGAAAAGTATTTAGGGATTTTGTCAAAAGGTTCTAGAAAAATTGGACTGCTTTGAGATTAGTGAAGTTGAGCAATTAAAAACATCCTTTACCCCAATTATAAACCTTTAGACTTTATAAAATATTTAGGTAAGCGTTTACGCCTAATGGTTTAGTCGTTCCTGGGGAATATTTTTTTGCATCTTTTATAACATTTTCTAGTACGGTTCGGTTGACTTGAAATGATATAATAAACAAAAACAACTTCAGTTATCACCACCATTTCTCGCTAAAAAGTGAAAAGAGAGAATGCTCTGGGTTGTTGACGTTTTATAAGGAGGAAGTTAGTTTGCTGCAGGATTATAGCCATAAACTCCGTCTCTGTTGTTAACGTTATTATAATAAAATATTGTATATGTTTATTATAGAGAAACAAGTAGAGGAACTAGTAAAACAAGAAAAAGCATCATCAAACTCCCAACATCCTACGAACTCTGGCAGATGTGGCAAATATCTTTGCTTGTCAGAAGAAGATTCATTACATGATATATTGCACAAGTCCAGAAACTAACAGTCACAAAACCACAAGAAGAATAGTTGTTGTAATATTAGTAAAACACTAGATGACTTTTTTCCCCTCTGCAGTAGAGATAAAGAGGAGCTAACAACAAACTTAAATTTATCATTCTTCATCCCTCTACTTCCACTTTCTTTTCAACTCCTTGGAAAACTCTAAACAGTTTCCAGAGAGAGAGAGAGAGATTCACCGCGCAAAATGTGATGCTTCTGTGGACTCATCTTCAACATCCGCACAAACAACTTATTCACGAAAGATGATGATGAAGAGAAGTGTGCAATGTGCAACTTATATTTTATGTTGCCTAAAGGATAGAGAAGAAAAAAAAACATTTTGATACAAAACAAGAGAGGAAACGCCAAACTTTTTAGTGGCAAGTCAAGGGAGATGGATAAACGAGGTAAACTGCTTATTACAAAGAATAACTTTATCCAAGGAGAATAGAGGTTGTTAAAATATGTACCATCAAGATCACCTCTCTCTCCCTTTATAATTATTACAAGACTATCCAGTTGCTCCAAGCAACTTCTTCTGCAGATGACATATGACACTATTTAATTCAACAAAGTCGGAGAGTGCTGACACTTGTGATGAAACCAGATGAAGATGAAGTACACATTATGTCAAAGAGAAGCGTTGGATATTAGCTGTCTCTCCTGATATTTTTACTATGTTGTTTGGTGAGGATGCCTTCCAGGCATTTCTTAAATGACTTATTAAAGATGCCGATTTCTGATATAATTTTATGACTAATCTAGAATGGCACACACGCTAAGGAAATACAAATTTAATACTATTTGTCTGAGTAAACTAATAAGGAATCGATTACTTGTTCTACTCTAACAAAAAATATTCCTCAGTTGAGACTGTTGACACAAGTGGTGAGTAAAAGGTCTTGTTAAATCTTAGGATATTACAGGGTCGAACGTGAATGGCTCAGTTGTCAGAGAGAACACGAAAGGAGCCAAGATCATAAGAACCTAGACCTCTGTTCTTTTACCTCGCATGTTGCTTTCCCTTCCTTCTCCAGTCAAAACCAACTTGTTACAAAACTTTATCAGCCTACATTTCCGCGTGTTTACACATAAAATTACTTTACATACAGGAAACTCTCTAGAATAGTAATAAAACCGAGACAACACAAGACAGACACAATTAGAGAGTCAAGACAGCTCAATTGAAATTCGATCGTAATAAAGTTTTTTTTACAAGAGGAGAGATATTACAAGTATGAATAACTAAGACTTTCCCAAGTCACGCAAATAAATACGTAATATTTGCTCTCCTTCTTCACTCACGCTCAAGACAAATGCTCATTTATTTGCATATTTACTTATGAGGAAAAAATTCTCCCGAATTTTGACCCAAGCTTTATTGACAAACTCAAACATTGTTAGCAATTCACATGTTGTAGAGTTTTATCAGCAACTATTTGACATTCGTAGAATTTCTCTCATTATTTACCATAAATGAATAAAAACATGTTGCCATCATTTAAAATCCTCATTGTAAATAAAATGACGGATGGGGAAAGAGCCATTACCTTCTTGTTTTCTCTCTCTTCTCCATCATATTTTTTTCGTAATTTAATACGGTTTTTTTCTTCTCTTCTTCCCATCTCATATCATTAGGGTGGCATCATGAAGAAATCATTCGAGTTATTCTTCAAGTGCTTTGCATACACAGAGACTTGCTCGTTATCTAAAACGTATCCGTGTCTCTTTCGAAAGATGTGTAAATAATATGCACGTGTAATTGCGCCCGCTATCTGTCTATATGGCGGATTTGAGAGTTAATTTACTCCATTTCGCTCTTCCACTTTTACATCCCCCAGAGCAGTGAAACTTGGCAGCACAATTGCCACGAAGATGTTTGACATGATGCCACGAAACGGTATAATGGAGAGTTTCTTGGAGAGAGAAAGGGAGAGAAAGAAAACGACATGATACGTTTATTATTTCTCTTCTACCATTTTTCTCCTCTTATAAATTTTTTTCATACTTTAAATTATATGGAACAAATAAAAAGAGAGGTATATTGAATGTAGATGACTTTTATTTAGTCTTGGAGCATTTGTTCCCACTTCCATTTCCGCTTCATGTCATCCGGCAGTTACCAGCTGTTCCAGCTATGCTAGTTACTTAGTGTCTCCTATTTTCTTGCTTTTTTTTTCTCTCTCTCCGAGTATGTGTGTACATATTTAGGCAAACAAAGAAGCGTACACAGTTTCAAGAAATAGTCTTTGTCTATCTGTCATTTGCAGTTAGTTTCCCTAATATGTTATCCTCCTCCAAATGTGCTTTTTTCTCTTCCTTCCATCGAATCACATTCGCCACATTGAATGGGAAATGTACTCGTTACTTTTTTTTTAAACTGGAAGAAAGCTCGCATCTCCTAGAACACTTAAAAAGGTTACAAGTGAAACAAATCAAACGTGAATTTTATGCATAGTGCACTGATGAGTCTGTAGCATTTTCCAGTCTCGTTCCAGAGGTTGAAGTGGTGGTTATGATGGTATGTGAAGAGGTAGAGATGTACAGTTTTTTTTTGTATAGAAAAATACGCAATGCTACCACTCCTCTTTTACCTAATAGTAATGATGATCCTTTTTCCCTAGTCCTCACCAAAACGTGTCACATAAGTATGCTAAATGTGTGTGCATGGATGACTGAACAATTTTTTGAAATTAACGTACGAAACGTGTGGAAACAGAGCGAATCAGCAACAAAGTCAAATGTCATGGAACGTTGACTACTAAGGGTAGAAAAAAAAACTACAAAGGAGAAATAAGTAAATACTTTCAAAGTGAAATCGAGTAATGAAAGGCAACTTTTTCTCTGCCAAGGAACAGACGAGAAAAAAGACACTGCATACTCACGATAATGCTGCATTTCTCCCGTTAATTTAAAGAAAATGGGGGAACGTGAAGAGGGATTATTGAAGAGCCTCGTTTCTACCCTGGTATTTAAAGGTTCTCAAATGGAAACCGACTTGGGTCTTTTCTGAATAGCCAAAATGGATATTCGGGTGATTCTTTCCCAACATTTTTCTTCATGCTTTTTTCTCTCTCTCTCTTACTCACGTGAAAGCATTTTCTAGAGAGTCCATGCTCATAGAAATGGAACGAGGTGAAATTAGTATAAATGACTAGAACAGCATTCCACTACTATGCAATCCCCTACTTTCTCTATGATGGCATTACCACCATGTCCTAACAAAAAGAACGGGATAAGATCAACACCAATTTCTATATAAGGAAAAAATATCGAATCACCATCACCACTATACTGACAAAAACGACGACCACTACTCCTATTAATGGAGAACTAGGATGGGTTTACGGGCGTATTGCCATCATAACTTTCCCCTCATGTGTGTATTTACATGGGGGAAATGTTTCACATCCTCTGTCCTCTCTCTCCACTCTCCTATTACACAAAATAAATACATTTTCCCCACTAGTGTACAGAACGATATCTAGGCACGAACCTAGAACTATCCTAGAACAAACCTAACAACTGTATAAACTAGTCGATAAAGTAGAAAGCAATGACATTTCTTTCCCCTGACTTTACTTTCCAACGGACAATCAGCGAATTAATCTTGTTGATAACTCTGGTGATTCTCTCCTAAATTATCCAACCGTAGATGAATAAACTGGAGGATTTATGTGATTGGTAGGGAAATCATTAGGTACGGTGACAAAATGTATGCATTGTTCTATTGTCCATTTATAATAATGGAAAATAAGAGACAAATTACTTCCCTCTTTGATCTCGTTTGGAATGTTCTGTTTGTGACAAAATGTTCCACAATATTTCTAGTGCAAATTACCGCATAGCGCGAAATGCAAAAGGGTTGGTCTTCTAATTTCCCTTTTCAATTAAAATTTTGCGTCCAATCATGTGTTCGAATCCATTCTAGTTACTATTTTCAATTTCCAATCATTTTTCCGATTTGAATATGATCAAGATGAAAAACCATTTGTGTTTGGTTGAGGCCCCCAAAAGTATGCTTGAAGGAACCGCTCTTGTACAAAGATGTCTCAATGGTTTTGACAGAGAGGCAGAGGCAATCCTCCTATAAACATTCTATAATGTAATATGATCTTGACTTCCTGGAGAGAGACTACACCTCCCAGAAAAAAGAGATTGATACTACAATTTATTTCTTGTAATGGGAGAGTGAGAAGTGAAAGTATATACGTGGGGAAGAGATCGTTTATGGATCTTTATGAATGGAGAAAGCAGAGAGTTGATGTAAAAGCTACTATTTTTATATATCTCGTCTTACACAAAAGTCTAATGTTTGTTATGGATTTATGATAGAATACAAACAGTAATAATTGGAATAATAGACAGGCAATGTCAGTATTCGCGTCAAGTATAGTAACATGAACGGGATGTGATACACCGTTTGGGTATATGATGCTGTTGCGTTGTTCAGACTCCTATTATTATATTCCTTTCTATTTTCCTTCCTTCCTTTCCCCGGCTTTGGGTCTACCATTTATATAGCAGTTAAGAAGGGATTAGTTTATCATTTCCTCACGGAAGAAGAGAAGAGAAATGCTTTTCCGCTGAACTGAACAATCTATCTCGATACAGAGTTGTACTTACCTTTTTTTTCTCCGTGGCTTTACTTGCCAACATGTGATATGATAAGGGTTTCTCTAAAAATGACTACGGTTCGCACTCAACCACGGAAATCAAAAAGGAGGGAATTTTTCTCAGGAAATTTGTTTTCCTCAGTATGAATTGTGTAAAAGTAATTTGCAATTTGGAATATGTTGGAAACCATCAAGTGTTGACAGTGTAATCTGCTATTAATAAAGATGTAATGAAGGTAATACTCAATTCCAAGTATTTTGCACACAATCACAATTTCGATATTACCGGATATGTTTTTATTTATTAAAGCGTAAAAAAAGAGGACATTCCCCTATCCGTCTGAACAGAGACACGTTTGTCCAAATTGCGTTAAAGAGGAAATGAGAATTTTCATAATTTCCTTAGAGCCTTTGTAGATTTTCTATGCTGCTGAGAAGCTGACAAGCATATGGGACGTCTCAAAGAGAGCGTACTTGTATGTTAAAAATATTCAACCTCGAAATTGGTATGCAACAGGGCTCACAAGAAATTTCCTGTGGAACACTCTCTCTTCGGAGCTTTCCATCACGCTTGGAAATTACATTGAATCGATTTGTTCACTTTCTGGATTAGCTGAACACTAGCTGATTAATAATGAGAGGAATTTGGAGGATATAGCTTTTGGAAATTGGGAGAGTGTCCTTTGAATAAAGTTGAATTTTATACAATTTTCCTCAGGAAGTTAAGAAGGTGGTGGTGAAGTCAACGTCAAGGAACGTTAATACCTTAATTGTTAGCCAAGACATTTACAAGTCTATTTTGATTAATAAACAAATTTACATACGAATTGCACACATCCTTATGCGGATTGTGGACAACCTCATATTCTCTTCAAGATTTTATTAAGAAAGATTCCATTACTTACCAATCGCTTTCTTTTCCTTCTAAATTGGAACATGAAGCTGTTGTTATCTATTAGTATGAAAAGCTCTTCAAGACTGTCTCTTTAAATCTAGAACAGACTCTTACTATTTTCTCTAATACTCTGCTAATGTTGTTACATTACGACTTAAACGATCTCCAATAAGCAATGTAAGCACCTCCACTTGGCATTCCATCCTGGATATAAATCGTGAAACAAGTAGTTTCCTCCTGATTACTGACTTGTATCTAAACGTCGTTTTCCTCTCGAACCACTGCCTCCTCCACAAACTAGAGAGAACATTAAGAATGATTTTTATTTTAATACATGAGCACTTCCATCGATACAAAAATGGAAATGGCTTTCCCTTTCTCCGCTTCACTTCCATGGCTTCATCTCAAACAAATGGAATGAACTCAGCTAAATAATTCGTGTAATGGAACGAGTTTGTTGTTGATTCATACGCTTTCTCATTCCCCTCTGAATAAAAAAAGTTCGAGGCGAAAGCCATTTCGAACGGAATTTCTTGACTAGATTTATATATTCACTTGGATCTTTTTCAAGTGCATTTTTTCTTTATCCTTTCTAACATATGCTTGTAATATGTTTGCATAATACAAGCCGTTATTATTATATTATGCGTTTAAAAAAAACTAACAGAGTTCTTTCTTCCCCTGGCAGTAAATACCTGTATTTCTATCGATCTCCATTCCTTAACCCATTTGGTATTGTTAGGAAATGCGGTTTTACAAAATTGCGTAACGGATATCCCATTTCTTTAAGATAAGAAGAGTATGTTCTAAAAATTGTTTCTCGTTTTCAGATTGCCTATCCCACCTCTCTATTTGCTAGCAATGAGGAAAGGCTCCAGCACTCCGAACAACTACAGGTAAGTCTTTATTTTTACAAATACTTCTGCTGCAAACCATCAGCTTAAAATTCTCCAAATGCACTTTTATGAGACACGTGTTTTATGACTACTTTGTTGTGGCATTAGCTATGCTTAAGAGCATATTAAGATTCAGTTGAAGTATATTAGTTAAGTGATAATTCCTCAGCTCAAGTACAGTGAAACAATAGTCTTCTGCAATTTGTATAATACTCCATCATTTATCATGTAACATGTAAAATGTTTGATGTTCATATTTTTTACTACAACTCTCCCGCACCGTCTATAAAGAGTGACGTGACCACGTCCCGTTTCTGCAGAATTAAGTGGTTGTGAAAGGGAAAGAGCTAACAAACCTCCTCAGTTACAACTATAATGGACTAGATTGATATAGTAGTGTGCGTGTGAGCTAGAGTAAAAAGAAAGACAGTCCAGATAGACTTCTGTAGGCTCTTGGGCGTGTTGTAAAGTCATGGGATGCGTGAACACCGATTGCATTACGTAATACGTAATTTTAAATGTCATTAGGGTAAGGAATTTATTCATGAATATTTCAATATGAATAATCTGTGAGAAAGTAAACTTTTTTGATTCGAACTCAACAACTTGCTCAATGACACGGAAGAGTTTAAAATTTGCATATTTCCTCACGATCTCTTTTCAATTAACTGGATTGAAAAGAAGGAAAAAAACTCGATGTAAATCCCTATTAAATTTCTGTGTGATGGAATCAACTACTAAAATCAATTAACATCACAACGTTACAATTATTTGTATGAATTTTTTTATACGAAATGAATGGGGTGGGAGATTTGGTATAAATTTCCATATTAGTGGATTCTGTCACTAGAAAAATGCATTTCAGGGGGAAGATAGAGAGCAAGGTTGATTTTATAAAAGCACTTGAGCAAGTAGCAAAGAAGATAAAAAATGTTTTATGCAATCTATTAATCACCAGGTATGATATAAACTCTCTTATTGTTCTAGTTTCTCCTATTTATCATCATTCGAAGCTCGTTGTTGGGGGTAGTATTAAATTCTCTGTGGATGTGTGCATGACACTCTAATATTTGAGGGATGAGTTTTGCGGCAAAAGTATGAAATGATAGGGTATTCCTGCGATACTCCTTTTAGCTGCCCCCTTCTTCCCATAAGCGGTTATTAAACATGTAAATGTGATGGCGTGTTCTTCTGTCATGTCTGACAAGGTAAAGAGATATAGATACGAAAGAAACGAAACTGAGAGAGAAATGTTGGTGGTGTTGCATCAATGCCGGTGGCGCCTTTGGATACTCTACATTCATCATAGATTTTTTTCTTTAGAATATACCTAACCATTTACTCCCATGATGATGATTTGGAGAAGAGCTGAGACTAGTTTTGATTACTTTCATGTTCTTACCTGTTTTTTTTTGTAATTGTTGATGATGCCAGGACGAGTCTTGCTGTACACCTTAGTAATGAAGAGAGAGCTAAGCCATTGTTGTTTCTTATTATTACTTGGACATTCAAATTATACACTGGCAAGTAAAGGATTCTCTAGGATTTTCCCCATGGCTTTATGGAGGAGGTGGGTATAAGAGTCTTTCTATGCGGTTATATTATACTTTATCCAAAGTGGTAAAATAAGAAAAACATTCACCAGAGTAACCGGGGCCATCGTTCTCTAAAAACATTTCATGTTGATTCAACTGAATCTCTGTTTAATAAGTGGAGATTACTAAGAGTATTGATGAGTAATTCGTTGGGAAAAGATTGAGCATTGGGAAATTGTTTTCCTTGTTCGATTAAGGCCAATATATTTGGGTGAGGAAGTATTGGAGTTTTTAGGAGTGACGTTAAGTGGTTATTTGATAGTGGTACCGGGCATAAATAGCCTCTTCTCTGACTTCTAATCTAATCCATCAAAAAAATGCGAAAGGAATCTCATTAATAAAAAAAATCGTAACCCAACAAGGGAACAAGTGTCGAATTGAAATGTGGAAGTGGTATGAAACGTGTGGGAATTTCCAATGGGCGCGTGATCGATATGATCATATTTATAAAAGTGTGCTTACTCATTTACTATTAAAAATCTCCACATGTTTCAAACATCAACTGCCAGTAGTCGAGAGTTGGTTGCCAGAGAGTCTTTTTATTTCCTTTAGTGTGAACGGATTCAAACACAAAAAGTTATTAAAGCTATTATCATTCCATTCTCGTTCCCAACACGTCAGCGAGGTCATTTTCTCCTCGTAAGAGACAGCAGGGAGAATAACCACTGCTACTCAGGGAGCCCAAGTATAAAACTATGACTCCGCTTATACATCCAAAACTCACCATGACCTCCTTGAAAA
>JAHZMU010001537.1:0-22989 GCA_027743725.1 Rambutsinella grinnellia
CTCTTTTCCTTCCATTCCTCCACCAAATCCTTGAAGCTCGCCCATGTTTAAAGTTTTGCCAAAAAAATGTGTGGGTAAACTAGAAATGTCTCGAAAATCCAGTGTCTCAACAATGATACGCATACATGTATGAACTGCGCATGCTTTTTCTCAACATGATAAATTTAAGGTTAACAAAGTGTGTATCTTACAAAACTTCTTTGATTTTCTTTATATCGACATGAAAGGAATAAAACATCACATTTATGCGCCCAGATATTGTATAAAAATGCCGATTATTTTGTCCATTCTAGTCACTACATTTTTGTCATGTTTTATGATACAAGAGGAGTAGTCGGAAGAAGACCAGACCTCACCAACTATGGATAAAAATGACGTTGAGCATGGATAAAGGATTGATGAGCACTAACACATTGTTGTAGGTATCTATTTCCCCAGGCTATTTGACAAAAAAAATCTTTCTGACTACCTCGCATGTACATTTTACTACGACATATTCCTCTGACTGACTTTGAATACGTATTCCCCAGTGCATAGAAACACAGAAACGTCCAGGTAAAGGGTAAATGAAACAAGCATAGGTACAACTTTATGGAGAGAATTCGTCTAGGGAAAAAGAGTTCATAGTAAGCAGTAGGCAGTTCAGTAACTGCAGATACCTTGGCATTGACTTTGGCATCATCACCATCCGCTGTTGTTGTGAGCAAAGGGTTATTTACCCCAAACGGGCGGACGAGCCAAACCAGCGAAGAACAAAGCGAGATAAGAATGGAATAGTGAAATGTCAGTATTAAGTAGTATGATTATCATTGGAGAAAAAAATTGCAAAGAGTTGATACACTCTTTTATATACGTTTTGAGTGATGACGATGAATTTAAATATGCATGCTATCTCCATTCACTCAAGAATTTCAGAGTGAAAGAAAGAGAATAGTGATTACAATCGTTTTTTTCTCATTCTCACATTCAGCTTTACTCGGAAGGCCACTTTCTGAACTTGTCACTTTTAGAAATTAAGAAAAACTTCAGCTTCGAAATGTCAAATGCTTTAATTCATCTCAAATTTTTCTAAATCTATGTGGAGGAAGTGTGTAAAGTCTTTATATAACTTCCGTGTCAGTTTTTTCACTGTCAGAATACATTTTTGGTAGAACGCCTCCTCCTCCGTATGAAATAAGTTATTATTATGATATCAATTTAAGCGCTCTTGACTCGGTATTGTGGGACCACTGACTTGGAGGATGATTATGATTACCCAGATCCCTACCTCTTCCATGTGTGTGCAACCCATCCTCTGGATGGTTGCTTGCTGATTGCTACCTTTAATACCATATATCCATAGCGTAATTGTTATAAAACTATCTGCTTTTATTACATCTCTTTTCGCTCGCTGACTACTTCCCTATTTTTATTATTTATTATAAAAAATGTTGTATAAAAATGTTCTCCAAAAACGAGAGCTCAACCATCATATATCCCAATCACAGCGTCCGTTTTCTCTGCTTCGTTTCCCCCACAAAAAAGGAGAATATATGGAAGGGAAAGTAAACTCACGGCTTATATAAAAAAATAGGTACATAGTTTCTATCTTTAAAAATATATTCATCCCCACTTATATAAGGGGTTTGTGATGCTGATGATCATGAAATTTCATGATGTTCATTTTTTATCTTCTTCCTTCATTCTTCACTCTTACATAATAAAAAAATGCATACTATTAGCGTTTATGTTGCTGGTACGTGAACCGAGTTAAATGGGGAAGGTGAGAAGCGGAGTAAAAGGAGTATGAGATGGATGGGCTCTAGTGGTGGTGGCCGTGGTAAGTTGTTTTTATGTTGATGGGCTTTAACTACAATTACATTGATGGTAGTGGTACCAGTCGGCTTTAAAAAGCTGTTTCAGTATTAAATGAGGAGAGAAGCTTTTTACTCTACATGTAATGCGGTGGTAAGGAAGGAGCGAGAGAAGTTGTGTAGGTTTATATTTTTATGGATGAAATAATGACTCGCTTTATTTTTCAGGTACAAGAAAACTCTATAGAGAAAGGGATGATGGTGATGATGAGCAGGGATGAGAATGGAGAAGAGAGAGAGCACGTAAACTTGACATTGCACTTTTAGTTGTGGATAGGATTTCAAGGGGAAATAATCTTGTTGGGAGAAGACGTGTCTCTGATTGTCTCTGGCAGTTGGATACTCGCTTGTGATGTGAGAAAAATACGTATTACGTTTTTATTAGCCTCTGACGTTTCGTTTATTTTCTTCCATGTGAAGTAACCACGAGAAGATATACTTTTGGGGTGGTAATAACTCTTATTCTTGGCTACTGCGCTGGTATTTTACATATTTTCACTGGGAACTGATACCAAAAAAGGATTGAAATTGTTTAGTTCTATTAGTGGACTAGTGGAGTGGAGATAGACTCGGCATAATTTTCATCGGCTACTTGATGACAGGCAGTCAAAGCCCGTTAAATGTATTCCGTATGGAAACTAGACTCTGCTCTTGCTCCTGTTCGATTTACAATTCAAAGTCGTACGAACCTCATCAATTTCACTCGGACCAATCTATTGTGTTCTGTTTGGTTAAAATATAAATTGTTAATGAGGTTGTCGTTAGCAGAGAAAAATCTTATAAGGTGGGGTGGAACATTGAGGACAGAGTTGAGTCGAGTGCATCCATTCCTTACAATTCACCATGTCTAGAAAAAGGAGGAACTGCTTGTGTACTCTTCAGTTAGTGATTATACTAAATGTGAAATGATAAGTGGAACTGTCATCGTCTAAAAATGTTTTAAAAATTGACTCATTCATCGTTTCGTTTAGAACAGACGAGAATATTCCATAGCATTAGGGAAAAGTGAATGCATTCTTTATAGCTTCCATGCTGCATGAAATTGAATAGCTCATTGATATTCAAAGTTTCTTCCTGTCACCGTGTATTCACCCCTGAGCTTGTGATAAGAGCCTACTTCTAAAGGGAAGCTCAATCAAGGGGAGAAGAGAACGAGAGTGAAGTCTATTGGTGGTGAAACTTAAGATTTTGAAGGTCGTGGCGTGAGTGAACGGAGAAGTACTTGTATGCACATGCAACTCAAGTGCACTCTCAAGTGAATAGGGTGGAAGTGGAAGCAACAAGTAAAGAAGGGTGAGAGGGCGACTGTACCTATTCTGATATCTGATAAACGAATGCTGTGCGTGGTTATATGCAGTGTAGTGATTGACTGGAGTGGTCTTGAGAATATGAGCATATGGAAGTGTAAAACTATATAACATTTGGATAATTTGACTAAGCAAGTGATTAAAATCTGCGGACAATAATTTTCATGTATTACATACCTTCTTACACGTCAGTAATTGACTATTTCAAAATACTGAAATTTGGATAAGATGGAGGCAGATACTTTACTTCATACAAAATCAAAAGTGGAAGTGGCCGCTGCCGTGCGTGCAGCTTGTTCCAATACGTCGGAGAATGGGTTAATGGAACAAATTGTGGATAGGATTTTGACTAATCCTAAGTCCCTGTCGGATGTTGATGATGAGGAGACGTTGGAATGGTGTGAATGGCTAATTGCAGGGGGTTCTACCCCTGAAGAGTTTTCACAGACTGTGAGGCTCTATGATAAAGCTACTACTTGTGGCTTGGTCTGGACAGAAAATTTTGTGGCTTATCGGTATGTTTGAAATATTAGTAAAATTTAAAATGTAGACAAAATCAAATTGTCGTTAATGAATAGTAATCATAATCATGCCAAAATGGATAATGATGATAATGATGATATGGCATCGCTTACCTTTGTTACATGACATTGCATAAAATTGATTGCATTTTGTTTCAGATGCCGTACCTGTGGAATCTCTCCCTACCTCTCTCTTTGCACCGATTGCTTTCACAAAGGCAACCATGAAGGTCATGACTTCATAGTTTTCCGCAGTGAAACAGGCGGAGCTTGTGACTGCGGCGAAATTAACATAATCAAAGAGTCGGGCTGTTGCATTCTCCACGGACCCCGTGGTTTAGCAGCTATGCAAAGAGCTCAAATCCTCTCAGGAAGAAATGGAGGCAATCTCTCAGCCTCATCTTCCTCAACATCATCCAATGAGACTGCGCCAGTGGAACTACTCTGCATTGCAAATGGGATGATGCCTCGTCTCTTCCACAGACTGATCGCTTATCTCCGTGCCGTCGAAGCAAGGAAGTTGGCACGAGCACAGCAGATGAGCAAAAATATCATAAATAAAACTACAAAAGTTTCAAGACTAAAGACCTCCCCTTCCCAACCCGTGTCACTTGCTGCAACCGCCGCGGCAATGATGGCAAACCCGGCAGTTGGAGCTCCTCCCAAAGGTCACAAATTTATCACGCTCCTCCAAAATTTCAGTGATATGGGAGTGGCGATGCGACAAGTGATGACAAATGCATTGACGGATCCAGCCATGTATAATACTCTGTGTGCGGCAGTGTCCCCTGAATATGAACGAATCGGTCTAAAAATTCCGGATAATCATAAAACCTTTCTTGAAGAACTCGTCTACTGGACGGTAAAGAGAGAGTTCCCTGACGATCTAGTTCGTCTCCTTTTGAGTCTGAGATTGGACACAAACTATAATGAAGCATTTGCTCGCGCTTTTATTACTCATTACGAACTAATCTCGCAGAGCATTTTGAAGTCATCCGATCCGGAAAGATTATGCAAGCACATTGCAGCTGTATCAGTACAATTATTTTCCAAAGAAAATTTGGCAATTGCAATGGTTGAGCAAATGCAATTACTTCATCTACTTTTGAGAAGCTTGTATGATATGATAAGATCAACGGCTGTCCCTATAGTTTCCCTACCATCTCTTGTATCTAGCAAATTGGCGTCGTCTTCTTCCGAGGAAATCTCATCTTTGGAGATTGTAGACGAAAGAAGTGAGGAAAGTTCGTTTGACTTCAATAGGGAGCAAGTGCTGAAGGTGATTGATTGTGATAACGATATCATCAAGAACAATTACTACTGGCTGATCAAATCTGACCTGAAGGAGCTCCTCTCTCACGGTCCAGTGGCTCAAAAGTTTTATAACGAATCAAACTTACTCTCCACCTGGTTCGAGTTTCTCACCTTGCTCCAAGGCATGAATGTGAATAAGTATGTGAGCAAAGGGGAACCCCATGTCGAGCACGAATCGGATAGCTACGTGGGAGCGTTCATGGCTGAGCTTGTGATTAGTGCTACATTAATGTGGACACTTGTTTCCCACCTCAAGGACCAAAGTAGTAAAACGATTACCCTCAACTTTATCCAGCTTTGTAGGCATCAATTAAATCAGTGGTATAGTCATGTTCAATACCCAAAAGGGACAATCTCCTTTCACCTGCCCTTACACAGATATCTCTCCACTTTTATCAAGCAAGGGCTCCAGTTTCAAGGGATTACTGTTGGAGAACTTCTCCCACCGGAGGGAGAGCTAGACTTGATTTTGCGACAACTTCTCAGATTACAAACAGCTTATTACAGTATCTCCACTAGACTATGGGCTAGGAACGGCCCAAGTTTGGTAAATCAAGCGGAGTATTATGTAAGCAGTCTTTGTTGCAATTCAATGATTGACGCGGACCTGTTCATGCTACAATTGGCAGCAGTTAGAAACAGCGATGGAAGCTCTGCAGAATCATTTATGGCAATGGCTTTGGAGGAATTTGGTGTGAGCGAGGTGCTAAGTGTGGAAAAGTGTTTGGCTGAAAAATGCGAAGATGATGAAGGGTCAATGGTCGGAATAATTAGTGGTGGGGTCGAGCCAGAAGAGCAAATGACCATGTTGGAGAACTTTATGCTATTTTTGGCAACAGTTACGACCGTGCGCACCAACCTGGGGATGACTGATAAGGATCTCATGGCACTTGAAATGTCCGTTCTCTTGTGCAAGTCGGACAAGCCTCATAGTGAGCTTATGGATATGTTACCGGAGAGAGGTGGGAATGAAACGCAGTTGAAGGAGTCTGTCCTTGCCGAAATTGCAGAGTTCCAAGCCCCACGAAACATGCAGCAAGGAATATTCACGCCAATGCCAAGGGTGTGGGAGGAAATTTATGATCCAATTTATACTCTGCTGAGATCATCCAGCAGAGCTGATTATCAGAGCTCCAGAGATCGTTACCAGGATTATGTGCGGAGGAGTAAAAAAGATGTAAACTCAAAGAATTTATGGCCACCCTTCAGACTTCCTCAGTTTAAACCTACGTTTATGAATGAACCGGGGAAAGTTTTGCTGTCAAAAAAGTTTATGGAGGTGGCATTTATCGTCTTGTATCATGGAGTTTTTACGGGTATATTTTCAGAACTTGTTGTGTCTTTATGCGTTTATCTGTTGGAACTCGCTGTTCACGCTTCTGATAATGATCAGGAATTAGAGGGTTTTATGACGGAGATTAAAGTACCGGAGAGAAGTACAGAGCAGTTATATATGAGAAGAGAAAGTGGAAGTGAAAGTCTGATTTCGTTACTCATGCAATTGTATACAAAGTTGTCAGGAGAAAGTAAAACGTACGCTTTGCACTCTGAAACGGAAGATATGGAGGTGAGTCCGTTCTTAGTTGAGAGTAGGATTGGCGGAGGGACATTCTTCATATCGAAAGTTTTGGATAAACTTTCAGGGAAAAGTGAAAGGTGTAGGCAATACATTGAGAGAGAAGTTGGGAGGGTGACGCAAGAACAAAGTCCTCAGTCTAAGCAAGAGCTGAGCTTGGAGGAGAAAGAACGGGAGGAGAAAAGGAGAAAGGCGAAGGAGCGCAGGATTCATTTAATGAACGAGTGTGCAATGAAGCGACAGCAGTTCATCAATGACCAAAGTTCTTTGGAGTCGAATGGAGACGGAATGGGAGATGAGATGGTGGGAGGTGTGCAGACAAAATCTAGTTTATACGAGCGTTTTAAAGATCAAGGATGTGCAATATGTAAGGAAGAACTAGAGAGTGAGCCGAATAATCCGTTTGGGTTGATGACCTACCTTACCCCCTGCAACATCCTTGGATATCAACGTCTCCACGCACAAGATGCAAATGGTCCATTTTTAAAGGCAATTCATAAAGAAACTCTACAAGATCTTTTGAAACATTATGAAGACTCGAGTATCATCCAGCATATTCCATTAGATCCTGGCTTTGGAGTTCAAGTCCAGTTTTGTGGGCATATCATTCACCAAAATTGCTTTAGTCGGTACATGAACTATGTCAAAAAGCCCCCTCCTCCACCACCATCGTCTTCTGCCAGCCCAAGTAAATCTGTTGTATCCTTCACCTACAAGGAATATTCATGTCCTGCTTGTAGACAACTTGGAAACTCCTTTCTCCCCATGATTTTCACCAATTCGCTATCAAAAGATAGTTTGGCTGGAAATTTTAGTGACATTTCAAAACTAATCAAGAAAAGACCCAAGTCACCCCTTTCTACTCTCGAAAAGTCGGCAGTAGAAAGTTTCATCCGGGATATTAATGCGTGCGCAATGAATAATTTCCAACCAGAGTTGACCAAGCTAGTTGAAGAGTTTGGGTCAGGATCACCCCTTGTATCTGCTTTCCTGTTAACATCCCATTTAAGGCAGAGTATCGACAGACAATTGAAATTGAGTGAAAGTAGTGGAAGTAGTACATCGTCTTCGTATAGCAAAATGTTAAATTCGATGCTGCCTTTACTTTCCGTTTTGAAGCAAAGGTATAAATCACTGCCAAAGGGTTATGCTCGGAAACTTGCTCAAAACTGGGAAATGATTTGTGGGAAGAGGGGTTCTGGTGATAAGGGAGAGGTGCCGACCTTGTTGAGAAATGTAGAAACGGAATTGTCACATTTCGTATTGGATCTGCCAGTAATGGAAATGGGGAGTGGGAGTATTGGGCTCTTCAATGGAGTAATTCAAGCCCTTTATAATCTACGTGTTGTGCAGGTGCTAGCTGCAATTGCTATAGGAAGCCAGTTCAGTGATGTGGAATGTCATGAAATACTTAGGGCGTATTCTCAATCTCATTCTAGTTTAGAGAAAATGCTCAGTCTCATCTTGAAGCATTTGGTATTGGAAGTGAAAGTAGAGTCGTTATCAGTAAATGACGATACGGAAGGCGACGACTTTATGAATGCAGATGAGAATGGAAATCATAAGAATATCGAAGTGCCTGAAACACCTCATATTGAAAACCTTGCACAGAGTTTGCTCCTTCCATTTTTGAAAATGGCAGCGTATTTAAAGTCAGAACTATTTGGAGATGCTGGTTCCATAGCTGATGTTTCATCTGAGGGATTTGCCACCCTAGTTGAATATCTTCAGTTGGGAATATCTCCATTTATTAACAATGGTGATGGATTTGAGGGAAATGCGGATGGAGAAAGATCCTGTGCTGAATACCTATTTTGGAAGGATAGTGACAGTGATGGAATCATAGATGGGGAAACGGTTATTGAAAATTGGTGCTCTGAACTAATTCAGTCAAGTAGTCTAGATAAGGAATCGGGAACGGCCAGTAATAATGCGAATGGGAAGGAGCAGAACCAAGCCTTGGAGCTACTCAAGTCACATTTATACATTTATGACAAGCCTTCGCTTATAACGCTTCCGGTTGAGTATGACACGATTTTCGAAAATTACCGGAAGATAAAATGTCAAAAGTGTGATTTGGTTCCGAGTAGTCCCGCACTCTGTTTAATATGCGGGGAAGTGCTTTGTCTCAATGAATTATGTTGTTTCGATCTGGAACTCGAGGTCTCCGAGGTTGTCTCCCACTGCCAGAAGAAATGTGGAAAGACGGGACTCTTCCTTTCAATCATGACTTCAGAGATACTCATCGTGAGGGAAAAGGAGGCTTGCATTTGGGGTTCAATATTTTTGGATAGTTTTTGTGAGGAAGATTTAGAGCTTAAGAGGGGTAAACCCTTGTTCTTGTGCCAAGAAAGATTGGACATTCTCCAGAGGAATTGGATTGCACAAAGTTTTTATAAATCTGAATTGAAATGGTTTCCACACGAAAATTTTTTGTAGTCTGTGTTTTGCAATAAAAAGTATAAAAATTTATGCTAGTTATCAAAAATAGTTATAGAATATATTATAAAAACACAGTATACCAATAGTAATGTAATGGATGTAAGGTCACATTATTCTTTTTGTCTACAAAGTTAATTTAGTGATTTATTCAGATGTATCATTTCAAAATAATGCAAAATAGTTTAAATGTAATGTTACCTGCTCAAATTGTATCAAAAGTTTATGGACGATTTCAGATTCGAATGACTTGTTGATTCCTTAGGTGTAAATAAATATTATTTATCGCATAAATGTTAAGTAATGTAATATTTGTAAAGGAACAAGACGATAAAAAATGATCTTTATGAATTTATTCAAAATATTTGTTATTTATTTAGTATAAAAAGCTGCCTCAGAGAAGTAAAAGTTTGAGTATGACTGGTTTAGATTGTGTGCTATATTATGAATTGGGAAAGACATCGAATTGAATGGGTATAAACAGAAGGGATATTATAGTCGATGGACTTTTGAGAATATATAAAATCGATAATTATTGTTGAAAAATTGTTGGGTAAAAAATAAATCGAACATTTATTCAGAAAGCAAAAATAAAAATTGCATTTAAAATTCGAAATGAAGCAGTCGACAAAGCTGTTGTGTCAATTTTTATTACATTTTAAGGCCTAACCTCAAATGTCTCTCATAAATATTGTTGTGATCAGATACATGACGTCAATTCATTCTCCCACAGTCGGATCTCAGCCATCTCAACAATTCATATCACATATCGCAAATAGAAAGAAAATACATGTCTTTTCAACAAGTTTTTAGATTGTTTCTGGCCTAAAAGCCCTGAAGCTACTACTTTCATTCCTATATAATTACTAGTTTCAACTACTCATCCAATCTCGAGGATACTTCCGGTGTTCCGGTTTGTAAGAAAAGTGCTGAACTCTTGCCAAACAAATGATAATCAGGATGAATCTGATATCTACTTAATCTTCATCAACACTAATCCTTAAAGCAAATTGGTGCTATTGCACTTTCCTCGAAATCAGAGATTTTTCTTAAAACTTAAAACTTAAAAAGAAAAACATCATTTATCATAATTGCAGCAGTATCATACTCAAAGTATTTATAATCAAGAGGGCTACCGGCTTTATACAACTTGGTTATAAAAGGCTGGTGGAAGAGATAAAATCAGAGGAAATTTTAGAATTCATCACAACTTCAAATGAAAGTAAAAGGTGCGGTAAATGCATCGCTTTAATGTGAAAGGTATTATAAATTACAAAACGTTTTTCCTTTTTTCGTAAAATGCAAAGGCTGTGAAGCAAGTGGTATTTATCAAAAATAAAGCAATTTCTATTTTTCATGCATCACATCACCAGTATCATTAAAATCTAAATAGTATTTAAGTTTTCGGCAACTTTTGCATAGAAATAGCTTCTTCTCAAAGCTATCTTTTTTCCCATAAACATCGGATCTAAAATAAATCCGAGTCGGACTGATGGCTAATGATACTATAAAAGCCATAAATTTCGGATATCTTGTTCTCACATCTCCATCTCTGAATTGTTTTATCTTATCTTTCTTTTTTTCAAATCCACTTTATCATGGAATGTATTCCGGTTGACTGTCATGCAGGTGTGGGCACATTCTTAATGCAAGCACATCTATCACGTTGTCAATGACCTTTCAACAAGGTGAAGAAAGATGACATCACGTGCAAACATGGTTTAACAAGAGAAATTGATAATGTGCAAGTTTTGGACATGGAAAACCGTCAAATATCCATTTTGAGATCTTTATTGGGATTGAGTAGCCAAAAACTTCTTGTGGATTTTGAGCTGAAAGTGATAATGATTGGATGTGAACCAATAGGTAATACTCGCCTATTGCCAATACTGAATAGCATCTTCATCGTTTTTATATGAATCGTCATCAATTGCTTTATTGCATAAAATTTTGAATGAAGATCGAGGAATTTTTTAATCTTAAAATATTTATTCATTGGTAATGTCATTTTTATCAAGTACAATTTAATGGATTTGCATGTGCGATTTTAGTTTCATATCGGAGATCTGATTCATGCATTAAAATGCAATTTTTGAACAATTATTATTTACGATAAACTTAATTTCAGATATGTGAATAAAACTACTACATAGTACGCGTTCATTTATTCTTGAAATATACAACACCACACCATTTTGACACAATAACTAACAACGGTAACAACTAATCATGACATGACACATCGCTAGTTTCCAAAAAAAGTAAAATCTCTTGGTTGCATGAAGACTCCATCCAATAAGCTCTACAAGTATTCGAGTATGTCACAAAAATGGAATTGCTTGCACTTATACATTATTAAGTAATGTAACATTAAAATTACAAAGTAAATTGAAGGAAAGTAGACAGGGCACAATTAATTACAAAGTGAGAGATTACTTACAAAAGACAGTATACTGCATCCTGCCTATCAAATTTCCAGTTCTATCTTTGAATTAATAGGTTTCCAGAATATAGTATTGACGAACATTTGCTTAAACTAAATATAAATAGGCAAATATTACATAAAACATTTTACTCTACAAGAAAATGAACACTGGATACAATAAATCTATAAAATATGAAAATATGTTTGATTTTTTACAATCTATAGTTAGGAATTATTTGAACTGTTAGGCAGACACGGTGACCTTGCATCTTAAAGTGTGCGTAGCATTGATATTGATTGTAAGTTGTATCGTCTTTTACTGCCTATCTATCTTAATTGTCGCTCATGATTTATTGCTTCTTATTTAAGTGGATCCAAATTTCCTTCAGACTTTTGTTCCGTGTTTGAACCTGAGATATATATTTATGGAGAGGGTGTCGCTGTCGAAGGAGTTTCTTGCAGGGGAACCTCATCTTTCATTCTTCCAGTTCCTCCAAGCATGTCTCTTCGTCTCTGTCGTTGGGTGTCTTCCCAAACTGGCAAGAATACATTGCAGCAGTACCAACCAATTGTGCACAAAGCTATAATCCCTAAGATTAGGGCGATAAGAGCCCAAGCCGACATTCCTATTCCTTCCGAGGCTAGAAAAATCGTATTATAAAAGTGTTAATTTGTATTTAGGACATTTAGATAAGTTTGCAATAGATAACTGTTATCTTACCGTAGTAGGATGTAGATTCTTGTAATTTATAGTCAAACTTCCCGTCACCATCCAAATATTGCTCGAATGAATCAGAGTCCAAGCTGCCGTCTCTATCCTTATCGTCGCCTGTTTAATATTGCAATTAAATTTTATAGTCCAATACTCAATGACATTTGAAACTTGCAAGTGATCACAAGGTAGTGCTTACGATCTTTTCTCGCGTTCCGGTAAGCTCGATATGCAGCGTAGCCTGCTGCACCACTTCCCAAGATGACAGCAGCCTTTGATTTTGTCAACCCTCTGCCCGAGCTTCCTCGTCCACCTCTTCCTCCGGCACCCCCTCCTCGTCCTCCTCCACCACCACCACCCCCACCTTTGCCCTGCACACAAACTAAGCTGCTCCAAACTGTAGAATTATGAGAAAATATATCACATTAAAAATAATAGTTATCTCACTTTCCCCGAAATAAAAAGTTTCGCGAATGATCACGAATGATCGCAAATGTACTCGAGTAATTAATTACTTTTTAAATAAGAATACCACTCACTCAGAATTACTCAACTATGCACTGAAAACTTATAGTATTTCGATGGAATTTTTTCTCAAATTTAAATATTTAAAATTCATTTACGCGTGTCTGGAATATTTAATGAAATTTAATTCGGTACGTGTGGAGGAAACCCTGCGCGTGAACAGATAAAATGTCCTAAACCACTGCTGTATTTGCAGCAATCAGAGATCACAGACTCAAAGCTTTATCTTCAATGTACGAACAATTGATGCTACTCCAGTTTATTTTACGCAACAGCATATCCTGTTCTGTTTCTATAAGCTCTTTCTGTCATAATCATAATCATCTCTTCTCTTACTATGTATACGAAAAAGATAATGTTGAACAGTGTAACTATTCCATTCCATAACTCTCTGAGTAAATACAATTTTAGTGTGCGAAATCCGTTCCTACCTAAAATAATGTTTCCGACGATTATTGTTATTTGATCTAACTCAAAAATCTCCCATTTCACTCACATAAGAAGGAAGCAGAAAGGTCGTTTCTAAATCGAAAAAAACATAAAGCATTTATCTGTCTGGATCCATCATATCAAATATATCCTTGAAGAAAAAGTAACTTGGCTATACAGCGCATTTTTCTGCTCCACAAGTGCTTATCCATGAAAAACCTCTTGGACAGCTCAAATGCTTAAAAGTTTCGTAATAATATATTCGTGTTATAAATATGTATTAGCTTTTAACTCAAGGAGAGCAATACGATTATAAACACATCTTTACAGAATTCGGAAAGCGTAAAATTTTTAAAAATCTTGAAAATATTTTAATGTAATGTTTCAAACGACTTTGCAAGGAAATCATTAGTTTGTCCATACTTGGGTACCGTTATATTTATACTGTTATTATACATAGTTTAAACTGCTTTAAAATTGGGAGCATCAGATTTCAACGAGGCTTAAATTGTATACACACAATGTAATATGTAATATGCAATTATATTTTTACTCCTGCAAAAGCTCATTTTTTAAATGGCTTAAAATTCCACAAGAGAATTCATGTATCATTGAAATTCAGTAACGGAAATGGAAAATCGTTATCAGACCTGCTATCCTATAAAATGCACATATTTTTAACAAGTACTGCAGATGTGTGCACATGAATTGTCACAAGCTATAATTGATGATGTTACAGTTTTTACATGACTTTGAATTTAAATTGTTGCATGACTAGAAAATTATATCTGATATTGCCGGTAACTTACCAAAGCAGAAAAATGTAATTTGTTGAAAGCTGAGCCGCATCTTTAATCTTCTTTATATTATCTGTTTTTCCTCACTTCCACAAAACTATACACTATTTAATGTAAACTGTCTCTACCTGATAAATTAAAATCTGACTCGAATTACTTTTTGTTTTCACCTTACATTTAAATTCTTCAATTATTAAGTTGACCTATTTCTGAGCACGTTTTTCTATTCCAAGTAATAAATATGAACACATTTCATTGATGCATCGAGCATGGTTGAGCTCTTTACATCAATTTAATTCCAGTGTAACGAACACCCTAAAGCGCAGGTTTTCCCAAGTCAAACTTAGTTTTTGCGAGCAAACTGATAAAAGTATAGGTAGATTACTCCACCGTGTGTGGCAGGAGTGAGATATGAGATGGCCAATATATAATCACAAAAGAGTCATAAAATTTAGTCAAATGGATTTGATGAAAAATTATCCACACTCATTGAAGACCATAAACCTCCTTTCAAAACACATTAGTTTTGCATGGAAATCAACAAAAGATGTTGATGAACTGGTGAGCGTGCGCCACAGTAAAACTACTTTGTCCTGACCTTTTTACAATTTGAGGCCGAAATCGTTACAATTTTCTAGTACTCTCTTGCGTCTTAAACACAATCTTGAAATAGGACTCTTCCATCAATTGCCAAATTAATTTAGCCAATTGATCAAATTTACGAGCCCATCTGCAATCTAATGTCCAAGGTCTTAGTTAAAAAGACTGGAATTTTTCTTGTTTACTTTTTACCAGATATATTACATGTATAAGATGATTTTTTAAATACGTCTGTGGGCATAAAACGATTCTCACTCATGAACAGGGTTGGTCCCCGTATCGTGATCGTGATGCGCTTATTACTCATCATCACATTATTTTATAGGAACTATCGTCTTACCCATGGAACGGAATGCAACCGAAAAAGGGGTGAATTTTCTTCAAAGTTCTTTATTTGTACATTTTCTACTCTACGCGTATGCATTGCTATTGTATCCAGCGTATTCATTCTTCTCACTGGAAAATGCACAGCAGTGCACATAAAATTGGGTAAGGGAGAAATGAAAAGGGCAATGAAAATACACCCTTCCGTGTAAAAACGAAAACTACCCTAAAGTTCCTGGAAACGGAGGGTTGATGCTAAATGCATGAAAGATAGTAAAGGTTTGCGTCGTTCCTCGGATATTTGTTTTGAACGAATGGACTAAGTAACTCCAAAAGTTAATGCAATTCCAGCGAATAATTTAATGACTTTTATGTAGTCAATGTTTAATATGGCATATGTTGCTGTTACTGGAAGTAAATAATTATGTCTGAAAATAATAATAGCTAACAATGAAAGGCTTGCAATGAACTTGTCAGGCAGCATATGGACTATGAATTTTATTTTTATTTTTGCAATGAGTGAAACAAAGAAACACGCGATGACCGTTCCTTTGTTTCCTCTTGTTGACTACAGCGAAAGGCTGTCGACGGCAGCGTCAGCGCAGTTTAGAGAAAGCATGCAAAAAGAGTCTGCTTCCATTCTGTTCTAACCTCAAACACAGACTAATAAAAGCTCTTCTTTAAATTATTGTAACCACTAATTATCTTGTGAACGGATCTAACTGAATGATTTAAAGTTCATGCATTGTCTACTTCAAACTTGGAGACTTCAGTTTTTGGCAATGAAATTGTATGATTAGTTTACATAAAAATTAAGCATGAATAAATTCATCGACTAATTGATAACATGTTGATGTTAATGATATGCAGTCAACTAAGATGTCGTTAACCTTACAATTTTCATGTCCAGCCAGATTTTTGACTTTGAATAGGTCAGGTCTTTGCATTTTAAAGCTTCAAAATGATTTTCCCCAAATATATAAATAGTGAGTTTTGGAAACATTTGTCACTAAACGTTGAGACTTAAGCTCTTCTAAACTTTCAGGCTTCTTAAAAGTTTCCAAACGAATTCTGATTTCCAGAAACTAAATCCAGAAACATGAAGTTCCTCACTTTTCTCACTCTAGTAATTGCTACTGCGTTAAATGAGACGCATCACGGCCACGCTTGTCTTTCAACTTTCAAAAACGCACAGAATATATCATTTGTCCAGCAAGATTGTACTAAAAATGCTGGTCTCTCCGGTATTCCCACTGCGGACGAGCTAGCTTCAGAAAGCACTAATGATAAGGTGAAATATAAATCGTGAAATATTTATCAATTTTTGAACTTGTGAATAATTAAATTCTCTTTTAATTTAGTGCTTTTCCAAGTGCATTTTCGGTGGTCTTCAATTGGTAAGATCTATACCCGTCTACATATACTCATTATCTACGTCGTAACATCATGATTAGATTTACTTATCCTTTCCTACTTTCCAGATTGATAACGAGGGTCAGATCGACAAAGACATTATGCTTGACTGGATGGAGGGGAATGCCCCAGATTCCTATCTGCTCAAACTTAGCGAATTGGCAACTTCCTGTGTCGAGTCTTCAGGTCGAGCTGGCATTACAATTTTTCTTATAAATTCACTTTTTCTAATTTAAATTAACCTATTCAAATCATTGGTATAATTATAGGAGCTGACAAAATTGACGGAGCCTCAAAAACAGGAAAATCTCCAGCAGAATGCAAGCCCATGCAAAAGTTTTACTCCTGCTTTCTTTCAGGCGCAGAAAAGGTAAACCTGACTCTAAAATTAATTAACCTTCGGAATATGTATAAACATCGAATGAATTTGATATAGCTTTGTTGAGAATCTTTCATACTGGACATGACATAACCCGGAAAATGGACATTGAAAAACTTTCTTCCTCTAATAGCTCTCGAATTTAATCTTTATTGAAACCGAAGAAAACACTATTGTTGTAACTTCGAACAAAATTAAGTAATATAATATTACAGATAATAAATTTCTTCAGCATAAACAATCATTATATTTACTGGCACAGAATTCATGTTTCATATAATTCAATTATTTCATAACTAACAACGCAGATAAATACATACGATAACTCGTATAGCTTTTATATTTCAGTCAGGTAATTGGTTTGGTTTAGCATAAAATGAACCATTATGAACCAACACACTAAACAAGAGGAAACAAGATCTAATTAATTATGACAGGGATGGAGAAGTATTTAGTACACTTATTAAGAACACATTTTAAGTAAACATAACTGATCCATCTAGTAGTAAAGTTTTATAACGACTTTCTCCTGAACTTAACAGAAATATTGTTCAACCCTTAATAATACAAGCATAGTAAAACAAACAGAATAATCTTTTCAGAATAACAGAATATTCACATTTTATGCAAATTAGATTTGATTGCTCCAAATCGCTTTGATTGTGAAAGCAATAAGCGCTTAAGCATTTAAGTGTGATTTATTTAATAAGCCTTTAATATTTAATGCGAAATGCGACATTATAATCTCGAGTTTCACACAGGCGAAGGTGAGAGATATCGTTGCTCGAATTTCAGGAAAGGATGGAGTGATTTAGGAACTTCATCCTTATTTTGATTCACCCAGTCTCTGTAGTAAGACCCGTAATGGTGAGTTAAGCTTCCTCTACTCAGCTCCTGTAAAAAGTATAATTTATTCAAGTGCGAATAGAGCATTTTTATTTTTTATTACTTACCAACAGACTAGGAGGATTATGCATTCGTCGTAAGAGATTCTTGCGGAAGGTGTCGGAAATCCAATTAATCTTTAATTTGTCCAAATCCTCCTTTGCTCCACCGTCGATTAGTAGATGCGCAAATTTTTCCATACCTGGGAAATAGATTAAAGTGGACACATTTACTTAATTGCTATATTTCATTAAACCAACCACTCCATCAAACCCAGTAATTTATTAAAAGCTTACCATTACTAATACAATAAGCCAACGGGGTTATCCCGAGTCGATCTTCCGTGTTTGGATTTGCAACCGGCGCTCATTAAAATCCTCAATGAGTCGATATCCTGTCGAAGACAAGCCAAGTGAACTGGACTTTGGCCCATGTCATTACATTGGTCTTTAACACATCCTTTTTTCAGCAGGAGATCCAGGCATTCCCATTTGCTATTTTAAAATAAATGAATATCTCAATGACTTCCTAAAATCCGTGTTTAAATTGCATCTTGACTTAAGATTCTTGAGTCAAACTTACTCGGGATTGTTACTGAGAATAACAATGTGAACGGCAGTGTTTCCGTCATGAGTCATTATATCAAGGCGTGCTCCTCGATCGATGAGAATTTTCACAATATCGAATTTAAATGTGAGAAGGGCACAAAGCAGAGGAGAATATCCGGTTAAATCGAGATCATTAATGTCAGCCCCACCATCAACTAATAATTGAACAACTTCTTTGTTTGCGGAAGGATAAGCGCACGCACAAAACAAAGGTGATTTGCCATTCCTATCTTTACGATTCATGTCAGCTCCATAAGAAACGAGACTGCGGACGAGACCTGTTGAGCAATTTGTTTGAATTTAATTTATGTTTGACTTAAATAATTAGATACTCGCGTGACAGGGAAGACAAACAGGAACAGTAATTCAAATGAGAGAACAATACTTACTCAAGGATCCACGTTTAGCTGCAAGGTGAAGCGGACTAATCAACATATCATCTGCCGCGTTAGGATCAGCTCTGTACTGTAACAGCAATTGGCATATAGCGTCATAGCCCATTTCAATCGCCACGTGTAACGATGTCCTTCCATTTGAGTCTCGACTATTCACTGCAACTCCACTCCTCAAGAGAAGTTCAACTAAAGTAGGAAAAGAAATAAAAATCAATAACAATAATGCAATTGAATTTTTAATCAAAAACAATAAACTATGTTCTGAGAAAAGAAATAATTAGTTTCAACATGCATGCGTATTTACTTACCTAGTCCATATGCACCACGCTCAACACCAATACAAATGGCAGGTATAGTCTGTGAATTAATTTGGAACATTTGATCAGCGTCTACTCCGCCGGCAAGTAGGGCTTTGCACCTGTCGACATCGCCACTTTGCACAGCAACTAAATAGTTTGATTGCAGGTGCCAAAAATTTAAGCTTTTCTGAAAGGACAAACAGTTCTTCATGAATATTTGAAATTTTAATTCTGCTTTTTAGTTAGTAGACAATTCTGCGTTTGACTTACCATGTCTGCGAATGACGGTGAATTCCGCGGCTTAAACGTTATGAAATTAAAGGCTACGTTTGTAATCTATAAAATAGCTTTCGTCAAATCATGATTTTAATGTTCAACTTGGATGGAGCTTGGATAGCTAGACTGCTCTGCTACTTGTACCTGCAAAGTCAACAAATATTTATGTAATCAATATCATTGACTAATATTTGGATTTGTAGATTTCCATCAAACTTTTAAATATTAAGTGATCGAGATAGCAGACAAAAACTTCGCATAAACGCTTCATGCATGAGAGGTTTGCTACTATTGAAATTATTGTAAAAACTCATTTGCATTCAACAAAGCAAATAAAATCTCTGACTAAATTATGACTTCCAGTTCAACTTTTATCATGCATGCATATCGTTAAATGGATGAGCTTATTCGTGCCTAAAATTACTTTGGCTAAAACGAGTTATTAAATATTTCAGTATTTTTTTCAATTACACTTAATCCCTGCCTAAAACTTTATATCCATCTTTAATCATTGCATTAAATAAATATTTACGTTACTCATATACACTAGAGTGAATAAAAATACCTAACCCAACCTGAACGTCTCATTTCTCCCACTCTAGCAAACAAAGTGAAAAGTATTTTCATGATATTGATGATATAAATTAATCGAAAACCGATAATCAATATTTTTCATGAAACTCCTATTATAAGTGGCCAATTTACTTGATTTTCCTAATTTTTCATCAAAAGTCAATGCTGAGAAAACCTGTATCATAACATGTTACACAGAGATACTCGTAACAAATTACACTTGATTAAAGCGATGGTGGTAGTGCTAATTTTCTATAATGATGTCTAATGAGATGAGCAAAAATAATTACCTATACAGAACACATACATGTATACGAAGATGTAAGATATTTCGTGACACTGACTATTCCAGTGGAATAATTCCACTGTTTCTATTTACTCAGGAACGAAGATTATTTTAAGTACACAGAGCAGAAGAGTTGCTCGTTAAAGAATAAAAATTCGAATCAAATTGGGCACAGAGCACTTGTGATAAGTCACTTTATTTCTTGGCTAGAGCAACTGCAAAACAACTGCAAAACAACTGCATGAAAAGCTCTCTGTATATTTTACTCCTATTTATGCACAATTAGGACAACAAAATTCCCTTGACTTTTTTAATCTCCCGAGTTTCTCATTCCCGTCTTCTGAATATCTATTTACTGTTCCATCACCAGTATCAAGTAGTTTTGTCCTCCTTCACTTTTCTCTTATACGCAACTCAACATCTATCCTTGTGCTCCCCACATGCAACCTAATACATGACTGCAGTAGAAATATAATTCCTCGTGAACACTCTCTCTACAATAATGATAAAACACGTAAAAAATATCTGAAGGCTACTGATCCAATTCATGTGTTTTACTTTTTCCTTCAGCAAAACAAGCAAAACTGTGTAGGGAAACGTATGAAAACGTTCACATGTTTTGGATGGGATTCAATGATCCAAAAAACAAGTATCGTATTTAAAATACAAATATTTGGGAGCAGAGAGTTTCATAGGAGCTACGACAAGGTTCAACATTTACACTGAAATGAAAAAAGCAGCTCCATTTGTATTGTATTACCAATTCCTATGTTCCTTTTGGTCTAGTTGTTTTTTTTTGTGAAACTTGTATGTACGGTTTACTACCTCTTCCCATCAACCCATCCTACTTTTTATTCCAACCCATCCCACAAAAGTTCCAAGCGAAAACAAAGTTGGAATGCTAACTGAAACGAGTAGAATCAAAGTTGTTCCAAGCTATTTTTTGCATGAAATGGCTTAGACTTGTACAAGTGGAATACGCTTGGGGCAATAAGCACAATCGTGTTTCATAATGTTTATTTAATATTTAAAATAGTTAAAGTTTTGACAAGATGTGTTAATAAATATGATGGTCAACTAAAGAATAATCATGTCCTTATACGGATCTCAGAGGATCCGCTCGTTGGTGATTGCAGGTAGGCGACGTAACGTCTTTGGCAGAACTGTAAGGCTAAAATACACAATCATGATGGGCAATGGAAAGGGAGCAAAAAACCTGCCCAATTTACCATCATTAAAATGGAAAAAATGCTGACTTTTATGTTACGTCATGTATTATTTTGTCTGCATTGGAAGTAAACCTTGGATAAGACCATTCATCCAAATATTTAGTCACGAAAAATTGCGTCTCACGCTTTTTTATTATTTTGCATCTGAAAACTGCGGCGTAGACAGAAAGTGTTAGGCGATTGTTTATTGGTATGAATATATTAGCAATATTTTTGCTTTCCATAATATTCTATGAACAATCAAGGGCAAGGACATATGACCACATATGAAAATTTATTTTACACGAAAATTTTCTTTTTTAATAGCAATTAATGCGGATTATAATACTCAAAATTTTTTAGTGACTGTGGTGGCTTTTTAGTGAGTGTTTAGCAGAGGTTACTTCAGCCATTTCTCCAGATTCCTGCACTCTGAGTTGGGAGAGGATTTCTTCAAGCGCGCCTTCTTTTTCTGTCAAATGAACTAGTTCTTCCTCCAATTTAGTCTTTTCTTCTGTTAATTCCTTTGATTGTATCTTTTCATCGGTGATTTTTCGCTTCATTTCTTCATGATCACGACGTGGGACGACGTACTGGAACTTGGTTTGGTATAAGGCCAACCTTAAGCAGGAAATGCAATTTTAAGCATCAAAAGTTATTAGCCATAAAATTCCCATTTTAAAACACTTACTTTCGCTCAATATCTTCATAATCCTTATGACAAATTGCGAATGCCATAATCCAAACCATCTTTCTCTCTCCATCAATTTCTTGTGGATCAACATTATCATAAGGATCCTCTTCTTCTTCTTCGTCTTCATCTTCAAAAGTCATTGCACTAGTATTTTCCTGTGTGTTCTCTCTTTCTCTCTCCTCTTGTTCCTCTCTGTCCCTCATGCTGAACGCTTTCTGTCTCCTATTTGCAATTTCAGAATCAACCATGACTATTTGCTCTTCGAGGTCCCTGTGCCGTTCGAAATGGTCACTGAGGGCTTCCTCCATCCTATAATTATTTGATTTGTCATTATTATAGCCTAATATTTTCTTTTGCCTTATAACATTTATCTTTACTTTTTTAATATCCCCGTAATTATTTTGATGGCTTCCTCTTGGAGATTAATCTTTTGACGAAGAATACTCAGAAACCTTTCCGACGTAGCTAGCTGAGGATATTCTGGAAATTGATACTCATTAATTTGCGTCTTCATGCTATGCTTTTGAATATGAAGTCGCTTCCTCTCAAAATGTGCGAGTTTGATTTGATTGATTCGGTAGCTTAGCATGTCCTCATACGTCTTTTTAATGTAGAATAGGACTGGACAATAAGCCTTGAAGTGCATAACGATGGCGGAAAAGGCTCGCTGATAGACTTTCAAACGCAACATTCTCTTGTCCCAGGGCTCCCTTTCAACATTTTTATGCCGTGTTGTGGTAGAATAACCACCCAGCTTCGGGATCTGAGTCTGAGTGACACCGTAGTGGTGACGGGTGCAGCCCAGTTTTACCAAGTCAGATTTGCATTTGCTAGCGATAGTGGTGAGGAAATGACAGAAAGGTAAGATTGCAGCTGGACGAAGCTAGAAAGAGATTTTTGGGTTAAAAGTTTAAGGTCACAAAAAGGGAAATGAAAGAGAGTTTGATGAATGCTTTTTGTTTGTGACTATGACCTCGGTAGAATTCACTTTTGCTCTTGTAAAGGGTTTCGGCTGTGGTAGAGTAATAAACTCCTCCACACTTTCCTTCTCGGCCTCAAGTGCTTCTGAGTCATCTGAAGCTTTGTTCTGAGTTATTGTCGCGGTAGCGGTGATTGATGATGCCAAACTTTGTTGCGTTTTATGAACCTCT